>JASAMX010018047.1:52500-73290 GCA_030248175.1 Microlaimidae sp. YZB2_3 | reverse complement strand
TTGTTTGTTCTTGGTTAGGTTCGTGTCTATCTCCGGATTTTTCGACACTCTTGTAATATAGCGTGTCTGCGTGTTTTTAATAAAGCGTAATGTTTTCTTATTTGTACACCCGTCAGAGAGCGAACGCGCTTAGACGGGCACTTCGGCTAATGTTATTTCCCGGAATTAGTGCGCCGGCTTTGGAGTCCAATAAACCCTAGCAAACCTCCAGCCCGACACCGGAGTGGGAAAAGAAAAGCGTATAAGCGATTGATTCGTGAGTTTCGTCTTTGGAAACGGCGAAAAGAAGTCGAAAGAAATATAAAAAAAGACCAGCTGTGACTCAATAAATCTGCAAAATATAGTTTAACAGGAGTCAGAATCGCTGGATTTCTGTAGCAGTTGTGACTCATTCTATCATAGTGAGGACTATTTGGAAGAAACAAGCTTCTCGTATCGCTTTTATACCACATGAAATTCGCCTAAATGGGTCCGAGTACAATTACATATATATATATATATATATATATATACCATAAAGTTTCAAGCGAGAGAGTCGTTTTATCGTGAGTTTGCTGCCAGTTTCTATCGAACTCACATCTATTTAAAAAGTCGGGGATCCGGACTATATTTGTCCGGGGATCCAAGTACCCAAGGACCGATAATGACTGGGACGTTTTGACCCGTTACGCCCTACCGCCGGATTTTTAGGCCACAGTTTAGTTGATATGTAGGAAAAACAATTAGCTCCTGCGGATATTTGCTTCTTGTCTGACTGGAAATAATTCGATTTGTTCCCCAAGGGGTGAACAAAAATACCCAAAGCGACAGGTTCCTAAGTCCTGCGACCTGTTTTGTTCTACCGCTGGTGCTAGACGCCTTTACGCCATTATGGAAAAACCAAAGGAAAAACCTTTATTTCCGGTATCGTTTCCGATTGGAAATAACTCGGTTTATTCCGCGAGCCGGCGAATAAAAATACCCGGGCCGAAAAGTTCAACAATTCGAGATGAATGAACTATAAAAGAAAGTAAAATCATGCGTTGTTGGTTTATATACGCGGCGCTAAGTTTATAAAAAAAGGGTGCGAAGTTTTGGCCAAATAGATTTTCTTGCGTTTTCCTCCGCTGCTTTTTCAGCTCGAGTCCAAAACTTGGTCGCCCTTGGGGATTTCTGGACTGACATCTTTGACTAATCTCTCCCTTTTCTGGACGAAGCTTTTCACTTAAAAAAACGCTCGATTTAATGAAATTTTTTACGCGTGTTTCTCGGCGCCTTATCGTTTAACATAAAAGTGGTTTCTCTTTGGTCGCGCCTCTTCTTTCGGTCGTTAATCAATTAAATCGCGCATGTGCATACATTGTATATTATTTCATGAATATTTTGTTCTCCTGGCTATAACTCTGATGTATATTTTTAAAGTTGTACGGAGCTTGAAAGGTCGCCTTCTTTTTATGCTAAAGTTACTAAATAAAAATTTAGTTTACTCGTTAAAAGGAGGAGCTCTGGAGTTTTGTAATTTTCGCGGCCAATTTGAACATAAAGACTTCCAACAATTTTGCCTTTTTCTTTTTTAAAAGCGATATATGCAATTCGAGAGTTACGTCAGGATTTTAAAGACCTTCAAAATGTCGTATAGTATTCGTGATCACCCAATATATAGGTTTTGCTACTATGTAGAAATGGTTGTGGGAGGACCTGTTTAAGTCAATTAGCACTTGGAAAAAATTGATCTCCAATGAATGTAGACATCATCAGTTTTTTCGTAAGCGCTAATTGGCCAAAACTGATTCTAGAATACAACGTCATAACTCTGTGAAGATCTTTAACACGGAAAAACTTCTGTTTAACTGGGTCAGTTTTGACCACCGTGGTCCACTAAATCAGTTTTAAAATCATAATGGAGCAATTACAGCAAAATAATTTCTTGGAAAGAACAATTTTTTTTGTTGAAAGTACAACTTTTTTAAAAACTTAGCTCAGAATTAAATAAAAAAAATTTTAACTAAGTTTTTTCAAAAAACTTTTATTGAATTCTTTAGAAGTGGTTTTGCTAACGGAAAAAGACAAATTATAGGCCCCTTGCAATGGAACTCTGTTTATACATGAAGTATGCAATATACATAAGCGTCACCATAATGGATAATTACCGTATCTCCTACTTATCTTTCGTAGTATGCAGATCAACCGATCAGTTGTCCAACGGATCAACTCAAATTTCGCGCGCTTTCGATCGGTTGATCTGCATACTACGAAAGATAAGTAGGAGATACGATAATTATCCATTATGGTGACGCTTATGTATATTGCATACTTCTTGTATAAACCGAGTTCCAGTGCAAGGTGCTTATAGCAAAGATTTGTTTTTGACACCAAATTTTTATAAAATGAATATTAGTGTGTTTTGTTAAACTCCAATCAAGCTCCACGTTATTATCATACGCTATTGCGTCCGAATACCTAAAATACCATCATGTATTATATTTTGTAATGTTAGTAGTTTTTTTCTTCAAAATTTATTTATTAAGAGTGTTACAAACAGTTCTGGAAATGCATCGATAATAAGTTAAAAGTTTTAAGCTTCGGATCGCTTTTTTAAAAGGCGCTCCAAAGCTGCATCCGATTGAAAACCAAAATACCGAAATAGAAATTTCTGTGTAAAATAGTTAAAGCAAAATAAAAATCTCTAAGGAAAAAATTAAGAAGTTTATATGAAATTTTTATTACGCATAAGTTCCTCCTGGTGGATTTTACACTTTACATCGAAAAAAAAAACAGAATGAGACGTTTAATGTTAGTTTTATTTAAAATTTAACGATTGTTTAAAGCTTAAAACGGCTTAAGAACAAGCCTCGGCGCGTCAAACAATGCTTATAATTTCTTTCATATATTTTTTAAACAGAACTATCGAACAATTTAATTAATATTTTTATAAAAAATGTAATAATTATACTGCTTTAATTGACACTAAAGCTTTTAAAAATAAAACAAAAATTATGAATTTCATATTTTTTGCTCAGTAATTTTCATTTTCATAGTGCATTCCATTTTTGTATTATGTTACTCCTTCACCTTCATACGTTTTTTGTTAAAAATTTGTTTCTCGTAAAAGTTTTTAGAGTATTTTTCGTGTTCCTTACGTCCCACCTCCGTGTAGTTATATTATCAGACCTGTGCACTGCCACCCCCCCCCCGGGGTTAAAACGGGGGGGGGGGGGTGGGACATTTCCAAAATGGGGGGGGGGGGCAACTTTTTTGAAACGGGGGGGGGCAAAGCAGGGGTAAAGAAAAAAAAAGAGAAAGAAACGACAAAAAAAAGAGAAAAAAGAAGGGGAAAAGATAAAAAATGGACAAAAAAGCGAAAATAAAGTAAAAATAACTCTAAAATGGCTTAAAGTACATTGAAACTGGTAAAAACTGCAAAAAATTCGGGATGATGGCGTCATCATAGTTCAAAAATGGCGTCATAATTTTAGGGTGCTTTTTCATTTTTTGGCGGGGGGGCAATAAAACCGGGGGGGGGGGGAAATCCTCCAATAAAACGGAGGGGGGCATTTCCAGACCGTGCACAGGTCTGTATTATTATGCGAAATATTTTTCTTCAATAGTTTTCTGTATAATCGAATTTCCGTTGTAATCCTTCATAAAATATTAATTTGAAAGTTACTGTAAATTAACCGTGCAGTTGACACTTTTTCTATAAAGTTAATTAAATTATTATCTTTTATCCAAAAATAAAGAGTAATTATACTTGCGGTGAAATTTAACCAAAATTATATAACGTAGAAATAAAAAATAATGGCTTCAAATATCGTAGGCACTGCCTTAACCAGGACTCATAGAAAAAAATTATTTGCAAAAATAATTGTTCCGTTATTTTTTTGTTTTCAAAAATTTTCACTATGTTTGGGTTTTAACAAGCAGTATGTATGTGACTCTTGTGAATATAAAAACTAAAGATTGTTTTGTATTTGTTTTTGCGAAACTATTAATTAATAAAGTTATTTAAGTGAAGTAATTTATAAAGTGACTTTTCTTCTGAGGGCCCTAATTGGGACACGCCATAATTGGGGCTCTATGGCCCTGATTTGAGGCGCCTTGTATATTGTACAGGGACTTATTGTACAAGGCCATTACACGTCGTATATGAGAGCCAACTAGGTTTTTAAAAAATGGTCATAATTAAACAATTCAAGTGCCCTAACTAGGGCGTACCCTAATTAGGGTGTGTTTTTATTGGAGCAGCAGATGTGCCTGGGAAATATATAAAATCGAATATTTTTTCGTTTATTTTTATGTAATACATTTTTGGTTTGGGTACACCCAAAGCTAAAAAATTATCATTGAATATGTGTCATAACTGAATAAACTGAATATGGCAATTGAGTTAGCCGGAGTGCATTTTTTAACAAGAAAAACAAATTTCTTTGTCTCAACATTTTTACCCGTTTTTTCCATATAATTGTTTTTGTACGAAAGCAGTAATAGGCATAGGTGGGCAGGGGGGGGGGGGGTTGGGGGGTTATACCTCCCACAAATCTCGAAACTGCCGACACCCCCCCCTCCCTAAAATTTAGGGGTAGCCCGGACACCCCCCTTAAATTTTGGGGATCCCAGTACTAAAAACGCTAAAAATGGGGTATTTGGGGTATGCCCCAAAAAAGTTTTGGGACACACCTCCCCAAATTTTTGGTATCGGGTATATCCTCCGAAAAATCGAGAGGCTGTCCGCCTATGGTAATAGGTATGTACGCATTTTATTCTCATTGGCTAAACTTGTACTGACAATAACACCCAGACCGAACTAATTCCTTTGCTAAAAAAATTTTGATTGTTTTTCACTGTTGCAAAGTTTTGGTGAAAAATTTAGTGTGGACGCATACAACAACCATCTTCTTTGGTTCTAACAATAATAATCAATCAAAATAATCTCCCAATCAAAATAATTTTTTTGTTATTTATGTTGACATTTGATTCGTTTTTTTTTCAAATAAACGCATTTTAACGAATTTTGAAAACTACGACTTTAAAAAATACATTTATTTTTGTTTTTATATTTTGATAATAAATAGAAAACACTAAGGATATGTAACGTAAAATCTCGAAAGACGATAAAAACTTTTAAAAAAGTCCAATTACTAATCGTAACACTTTTTACTTTAAAAACGTTAAAAAGATTGATTATGTATATTTAGAAGTTATATTACAAAGAAAATAAAACGCACAAGATTCTTGCCAAAACAAAAAAAGAAAGTTTGTTTTGTTGTGTACACTTAATTATTTTGTTGTCTGACTATACTGAGCTTATATACCTTGTATCTGTTATATATACTGTTTATAATATATATAGTGTTTATAGCAAAAATATATAATACACCGAAAAATGTGCAACTCCTATATAAAAAATAAGTCAAAATAGGCCATTATAATGAGCCTCTCCATTTAAATGATACCATCCATTATAATGGCATAGTAGTTATTTTAATTCGGCGAGTTAAAATGGGGAGGACGCCATTATAACAGCCATTTATTGATTTAATTTCACTTCATATATACTCACAAGTGTAATACTGTCCGGGACGCATGAGTTTTCTCGTGTTGGTTTAATACTGTCCGACACGGTAAAACTCATGCGGCCCTGACGGTATTACACTTGTGAGTATATATGAAGTAGAATTAAATCAATAAATGGCTATTATAATGGCTTCCTCCCCATTTTAATTCGCCGAATAAAAATAACTACTATGCCATTATAGTGGTAGGTGCCATTTAAATGGAGAAGCTCATTATAATGGCCTACTTTTCCGTACTTTTTTACATAGGAGTTGCACATTTTTTGTATATTATGTATTTTTGTTTATAGTACCAAACAATTGTTTTCGTTTCTTGAACTTATCATAATCGACTATTTTACAAGTTGTGTTATATGTTGTGTTTAACACTGTATTTCATTGTTTAACTTTAATAAAGTTTTTCCTAAGAACCTATATAAACGTCACATGGGTAAAAGTTAGGTTTTTGCCTGAGCTAAATTTTATACCCTGACTTCAAATTCTATCGCATCATTTTTATTAAGTATCGAGATATAAAATTTAGTACAAACTAATGCGATAAAATAGTCGAAGGCACTTAGAACTGGAACTTGGATCCGAAAATTGGGAACTTAGAACCGGAAATGTAAAATTACCGAAATGCCTGGGGCAACGCCTACAATTAAAGCCAAACCATTTTTTTTGTAAAGTTTCGGTTTCAAGTTTCATTTTTCGCGGCTCCAAGTTCCTAAACTTTTCCGTCGGCTTCAAGTTCTCCGTTGAAGGTTTCCAAAACCCTGTAACTTTCTTTTTATTTGTTTAAAAAATATCTATTTTGTTCTCATGTTACAGTGCTCCGTCACTGAAGTTACATTGAAATTTTATTACTTATGCGTGACTATTTTCTCGTGGTAGAGAGAAAGGGAGATTATCAAGGATTTAACGGGGGACGCAAATTACAAAGGCGTATTTTTAATAAAAAATTGCCTTATTTTTTTAATTATACTGCAAACTATATTGAAATTCTGCTCCTCGACTATATTTCTCTGGTTATTTATTTATTTTGTTTTAAAAAATTTAATTTGAATAAAATAAATAATTATTAAAAAAATTAAATTTTTTGCATTGGTGAGTAATAAGAAGTTGTTACTATTCTAATAAAAATTAAAATTCAAATTATTATAAATATTAAAAAAATAAAGGACATAAAATACTCATTGTTATGAAGATTATAAAAAAATCCAAATTTTTTAATAAATTTTTTAATAAAACCTTAGGTAACCAAAGATGAAAAGCGTATATTGAAAGTTCAGCGCAAAAACGGAAAAAATAATATATATACTCTATAATAAAAATTAAAATTTAAATAAAAAATATAAAATAATTTAAATTTAATTCTAAAATTAAAATTTAATTACAGCAAAATATATTAAAATTTTGTTCCTCGACTATTTCTCAAGGGAAAAGATTTTCGCCCTCTAGAAATTTGTGATTTTTCAATATTTTTTGATTCAAACGGAAAGTTTACTGCGCTCTACTTAATTATTTTGTTAAAAAAATGTAATGAGAATAAAGTAAATAATTGTTCTATTTTTTTAATTATAGCAAAATATATTGAGATTTCGATCCTCAACTTTTTCTCAAGGAAAAAGATTTAACGCGTGGGGCCTGTTTCATAAAATACTGGTCTTCGTAAATTACAAGTCTATCAATAACTTTTTTTATTCTGAACCATTTGCGTTGAAATTTGAAATGAAAAAAGATTATATGCCATGTGCAAACTATTTAAAACTTCATGTACGTAGCTGTTGTGTGTTTAAAGTTATTCCAGTTTTAAACTTTGGCCACTTGTAATTTTTCACAAGTTCTCAAAAGAAAAATTTACCCTACTTCGAATAGGGTAAAATTTACTTTACGATTTCACTTGATTTTTTTACAAGTTTGTAAA
Source organism: Microlaimidae sp. YZB2_3 (assembly GCA_030248175.1). NCBI lineage: Eukaryota > Metazoa > Nematoda > Chromadorea > Desmodorida > Microlaimidae > Microlaimidae sp. YZB2_3. The sequence goes on along the minus strand of JASAMX010018047.1, from coordinate 65,832 downwards.
AAAACTTGAATACAAGTGAAAATACAAGTGAAAAATACAAGTAAAAAATACAAGTAAAAATACCATTGTAAATTTGAATTGTTTTTTTTGTTGTTTTGTGGAGGTATATTAAAAAATCTGAGAAAGGTCTACTTAAACTTAAAAAGAAATGTAATTCTAAGTTCAATAATTGAAGATGTTATTTATTTGTTATTTAACGTAAATCTAACAAAAAAACGAAATTATATTTTTTGATAATCCGATATTGATAATTGATTGATAAATTGATAATCCGTTCATTAACATTCTTTTTCTATTTATTTATCCAACATTTATATCACTTAAAAAATAAAATTGGAGATACATTTGTTAAATTTAAACAAAAACTTCGAACTTTTTTATTCAATTGAAATTTAAAAAATACTATTTTATTTTTTAAAATAAAATTGTATTTTTAGAAAAAAACCATAAACATAAATTCCATCGTTTTTGTTTATTTTATCATCACTTTTTATAAACTTGCCACTGGAAATATGAGTGTTTCTTTATTTACGCTTATTATTTAGTTACACATATAAAAACATCTTTTTATTTGTTTAAAAATTTACAAGTCAGTAATTTTAAAAACTTGTATTTTTCTCCATTTTACAAACTTGTAAAATTTACCAGTATTTTATGAAACAGGCCCCTGTAGAAATTTGTGATTTTCCAATATAATTTTATTGAAACTGAGGTTTCCTCGAAGGATATCATTATACTGTAACTACTCCCGTTGCAATGTTTCAAAAATCTAACACCTTATAAATACGAGTTCTTGTGCAAAGCTGGCGAGTGATTGTATAATGCTACACGTTAGGCAATGAGGTACTGAAGCTGCAGATTACAGGTTTAAGTCCATTATCACCCCTATTTTTTAGCCAAAAAGCTAAAAATAGCAAATTGTTTCGTATTTTTTCTCTCGAAATTTGATTTATTCGGCCTTATAATTCAGGACCTCACATTAGTAGTAGCAGACCTGTGCACTGTCCCCCGGGGTTTTATTGGGGGGGCAATTTTAAAACGGGGGGGCACGGGGGGCAACATTTTTGAAACGGGGGGTAATTAAACGGGGGGCAAGCAGGGGAGAAAAAAAAAGAGAAAAAAAATAGAAAAAAAGATAAAAAAAGAAGGGAAAAAGGAAAAAAGGGACAAAAAAAGCAAAAATAAGGTAAAAATATGTCTAAAATGGCTTAAAACACATTGAAATAGGCTAAAAACTGCCAAAAATTTGCGATTATGACGTCATCATACTTCAAAAATGGCGTCATAATTTTAGGGCACTTTTTCATTTCTTGGTGGGGGGGGGGGCAAATCCTCCAATAAGAAGGGGGCATTTCCAGACCGTGCACAGGTTTGGTAGTAGCATCAAAAAGCTTCAAAAATGTTATTTTCAACTTGGATAGTTTCACATATATGCCGATTTCAGCCATTTTATCGTCGTTACTGTGACAAAATGACTCAGAATCGTCATAAGATACTGTTGACTGTGACTTTTTTAACCTCTTAACTCACAAATACTATAGGCATTATGAGTCAGTGTCACGTTCATTTCATACTGATTGTGACTCTTTCTGTCATGGTAACACGAAATCTGAAAAATTAATCGTCGATTTATTTGACGAAAAAGATTGAGCGATATAGCCACTTATTGCGGGTTTAAAAAAACAATTTAGACCATTGCAAATTCATCTTCCAATGACATTATTCATAACATGTAATATAATAAATGTGATATTATAGTATTATATTAACGTCGGCTTACGTAAAGAGGATATTCATAAAATCTAAAAACGCGTTGAACGAAAATTGGCAAGCGGGAGACAGTTGTTTAAAAAGGGGCAAAAAAAAACATTAATATTCTCCTGCCATTTAACCTCGAAGTTAAGTGGCGATTAATCAAGGGCTTGGCAGCTATATAGGAAATCGCTAAACCGTGTATGTTATTATAAGAGGTTCCGCAATTTTTAGCTAAAATGCAACGTCAACTCTGAAAGCTTTTTAGGCCCCTGTGATTTTCTTCCAACACTACAGCCAGCTTTTGATAGAGAGGAATAATGCTCCGTATGAAATGAAAAATTCGATTCGATTTCGCATTAAACGTAGGATTTATCGGTCTTAATCACTGAATTCTTATTTAATTGGTGAACATTATGGACGGCGGTTATTGCGGAATCAAGAGGATTTGGTCGTATTTTCCGATTTTAACCTTTTTCATAGCGATTGTTAAATCAGGTATATTTTTCAATAGTTTCTTTTTAATTGAACAATAATTAATAACGGTTTCACGATATAAAGGGGGCAAAGGCCATCACGGTAATGGGTTAAATGAGTGATTTCAAATTGAAGTTCATAGTTATTCTATTTGCATATTTAATACTTTTTTAACTGTTTTTAATAAGTTTTAATGAATTTAGTTCGCAAAAAATCTTTGATAAAATAATTTATGGTATTACTCTTTAATTACTATGAAATTTGTATCAAAATAGAACGGAGCTTCGGAGTTCCGAAGCTTTGTAGCTTCTGAGCTCCGGGGGTTGCTCCGGAGCTCCTAATAACTAAGCTGCGTACCGAAGTTCCGGAGCTCGGAGCCCTGAGAAACATGACTAACTGATGTTACGTCAACACTAACGCTAAAATCTTTTAGGCTAAGCTTTTGTGCGTAACCGCTCTGCGTCAAAAATAAATGAAAAACAAACGTCTAAGTCAAAAAATACAGTAATGGATGAATTTCACGTAATAAATAATTTTAATACTTTTTGGTTGGAAAGTGCGTTTACAAATGTCGAAGCGCTTTATTTTTTTGTTGAAAATTTTGCAAAAACTTAACTAAAAGTATGTAGCTCTTACCAAACGGAACATCAAACGGAACGACCCATCAAATGCGCGTTAAATATAAATGCTTATGCAAATTAAACCTCACAGTATGAAAATTTTTTTTACGTGAAATTCACTTATTGTTGGTTGTAATTTAACAGATCATTATTGAGCTGCGTCCATTGTTGCCTTCTGACACATGATATTTCCTCCTAAAGCAAGTGGTTACTTGACCCCCCTTTCATTTCACTCCGATGTACATCATTTTTAACTGTAAAGCCTGGTTTGTACTTCGTCCAAAGTGTCTAATGTACAAAATCAAAAACTTTAATTTTAAGTGCTCTAAGGCTGTGGTAACATAAAACGAAGTATGTCCCAGCCTGGGTCTAAGTTACCAAAAGCGTCGGGAATATTAAAAAAGCGGACATATATATTATTATTTATATTTTTACGTAAAATATTTGAAAATCGATAGTTTTTACGACATTAAATTCTTTGTTGAATCCTTGAACATTGGAAGCTGCAGTTTTTTAATTATTTGAATTTTTATTTGAATGGGTTTTAAATTTTTGATTTTTTGTTGACTTGTGCTTTTTCAATATGTGTCAGATTGTATGAATTTTTTAGTTCAATATGCGAGCAAAAAAAGATAATTTCCAAAAAATATTTATTAATCTGACTGGTGATTTGTACGCACAGTTTATTTGATAATTGTTTTTTAGTAAGGACGGGATCCCTTATCCTCCATCACAAATTTTCCTGCCTCTTACCTGCTCAGAAATCCGCTCTTACATTTCTCCATTCTAAATTTAACTTCCACTGACCTACCTTCTACCTGCCTCCGAGGCAGATTTAAGCTGATTCCTACATGTCTCCTTCTATGTACATAATATGCTTTTACCTTTTCGGATTTTCGCCTCCTCCTCCTCCCCTTCCTTTCTTTTTTCGTTTTCGTCTTCTACTCCTCCACAGATTTACCTATTCCTACATGTCTCCTTCTATGTACATAATATGCTTTTAACACTTTTAACAAAGGATTTTCGCCTGCCCTGCCTACCATGCCGCACCTGCCAACAATTTCTTTTTTTGGCAGTTTTGGCGTGCTTCTACCTGCCTCCGAGGCGGGTTTTGATGCCTTTCACCTGCCCGAAGCCCACCGGAGCCAGCTTTGAGAACCATCCTTACCGAGGTGTAAATGACAATAAAAGGCAAACTGGAAAGTACACCGACACTGACACCGTCCACTGACACAGACCACCTTTGCTGCAAATTATTATTTCTAAGCCTAAGCAAAACCTAAAAATTCAAATAAAATTACGGTAGAATTTGGTCGGCGTCGGTGGACGGTGTCGGTGTACTTCCCAGTTTGCCCAATAAAATGGTACGGGGAATATAGAGCCGTTAGTAAAAAAATTGTAGCCGTCGGAAATTTTCGGGAACTTAGAGCCGCAAGCAATGGAAGCTTGGGGCTCCTAAAGAAAAAAATAATTTGGGCTTAGATTCACGTATTGCTTAAGCTTATATACGTTTTAGGGACTTTTAATTTCGTTTTCATGTTCTCAATTTACGGCTCTAAGTTCCCCCAGTTCTATCGACCCTAAATAAATAAAATATTTAGAAGCTTGGAGCCCTTAAAAATCCATTTGAAGTTAGATTTACGTTAGATTTAAGTTAGATTTAGTTTTAGCAATTTTTACTTTTGACTCTTTTTGGGCTTAGATTTATGTTTTGCTTAGGCTTACATTTGTAGATATAGGTCTTAGCAATTTTTATTTTAAGCTTCAAGTTTCCAATTTACGGCTCTAAGTTCTCTCGGTTTTATCGACAATAAATCAATAAAATATTCAGGTTCGGCAAAACTCACCTGTTACGATTGCGACTATTTCGAAGATGGAAAAGAATGCCATGAAACTTTTCAAAATCACACCATGGACAACAATACTTCGGACCCTTTTAAAATTGCCTTTCAAAGAAACTGGACAAAAGAGTGTCCAAAAGAAGAGTCCACCTGTCAGGTAAATAGGAAAGTTAGATAATTTTATATTCAAAAGAGGTTTTATTAGCGTGACTGATTTAAATTCGGTCCTAATTTCGGCTAATAGGGGCCGATCCACTAAACGCGAGTTGATTAGGTGCTATGTTATTACGTTCTTTAAAACTTTTAATAATGTTTTATGTTTTAATTTTTGGATTTTTTTCTCAAGAAATCTTGTAGAACTTTGTGTTTGCATGATATAAATTGATATTTTATTTATTTCATGTATTTTTTTTAGAAATACAAGCTAATAAGGCAATAACATCTAGTCTAGGGTTAAATAACTCCTAACTAGGGATTAAGAGTTTATTAGCTTTTATTTAAAACAAATATGCATAAAACTGTTTAAATATCCATTTATTCAATTTAAATAACGAGTTCTATAAAATTTCTCAAAAAAAAACAATAAAAATTAAAACATTATCGAAAGTTTAAAAACAACATGCTAACATAGCACCTTCCCAGCGCGCGCGTTTAGTGGACAATTTCGCTATGTTCATAATTATGGAATCAACTTCTATATATATATTAGATAGGTAATATTACGATCTATCCAGCCATACTTATTTCATTTCATAATTTTACGCATGGCAAAAATAGCAGTCGGTGACTGAAAAATGTGCAGTATAGTAATTCGTGGTATGTTTTTGTTTTGCGTTTTAATTAATACTAAATTCGAATGCCACTAGGAAGCGACATTACTTAAATACTGAATGTTGTTAGATTAATGCAAGCAGTTCATTTTAAATCCATTTCCAAATACTTGAAATGGTTGAAATAAAAAAAAAATAAAAATATATCAATTAATATCTGAAAACGTCAATTATTGTGTAGGACGTTATAAAAAGCATGAAAAAATTACTTTCTGTCCTAATATATGTGTTTATATTAATACCTTCATATAGAATAAATATTAGATGTATAAAATTTTGGCCAAATCTTATGTAAATTACAAAATGAACTGATGCAGTTCGCTGCGTTTAAATTCAAACGAAATTCGAAACATTCAATATTATTCTAGCTATATTTTTTACCAACTTCAGGCCGCGTAATAAAATTGATTCAAAATACAATCAACATTTCCGTTATTGTTTTTTTTTTAACATTTTTTATAATTATTTTGCGCGGAGGCTGTCACGACCGCTCTGTCGCTTTTACAATGCCATTGAGTTTAATCGTTGTATCAGGTCACACTGAGAAACAAAATGTATCACACCAAAAATTAATTCCCAATGGTTAAACAGTTTTATTATCAAGAAAATAGGCTACAAATAATTAGATCGCAAGTCTTATTGGATCTGTACTGGTGGAATTTTGTGTTTGTCTCTAACGGATGTATAAATATTAATTATAGGCTAAGGTAATCATATAAATTTGCCACATTAAACTTTCGGCAGATATAAAGATGAATATGCAGTTCTTGCGCTAACAACTTTTACAACGTTAGCATTAAGCGCTAAGTAACTCAGGAGGTGTAATATTTTATATTGAAAACTTATAAATTATAAGGAAATAACCAAAAATATATTGGCTCTCTAAATTATTTTAATTAATTAGATATACCAATATTATCGCACAAAGAAAAGATGGAACAGTGCCAAGGCAGGGTTTCTGCTGCCATTGCGTTGATTAGTGAATTTTGTGGACGAATAGCAATTCTGAGCTGTTAATAGTGACTTCAGAAGGGCGAAAACTCAGCAGCAAAAATTTTACCTATAATGCATTGGATTTTTTGGAAAACCCGTTTTTTAATGTTTCAGGTGTGGAGATTTTTCGAGCGGAACGATCCGACCAAAGTCCTGTACTTTCGGCGGAAGTGCAGCAAATTGGAACTTTGCCAACCCGGTTGCGTGGCGCTGGAGCACTTGGAGAGCCGTTTTATCAGCTGCACCAGTTGCTGCAGCCAATCCCTCTGCAACTACAACAATATGTCACCCCCGCGGAGAATTGTAGTATATCTGTGGGGATTTTGCGCGGCGATTTGGATTTCTGCCCACCTGAATTTGTTTATCCTCTGGTTTTGACGCAATTATCAAATTAATTGTCGAGAATTGTGTTTTGTGGAGGACACAAATCTTTGGAGCGAAGTTTTGGTTTTAAAAAGTCCGGAAATACAGTTTGCAAGAGCTCCAGAGCCTCAGAAGCTGCTGCAATTTCTTTTGTAACTACAGCAATATGCCACTCCTATGGGAAATCCGGGTATATTTTAAAGGATTATGGGCGTAAATTTTGATTTTAATTCGTTAGTTCTGGAGATGTGACGACGTAATAGAAATACCGTTAGAGAATTGGTGTTGTTTGAAGTTCCCAGAGCTAGTTGAGTGGCGCAATGGCAGAACGCTTATTGTACTGCAGGTTTGACTGAATTACGATTGGAACAAGTTATACTGTGATTAATATTTATCGTTTGATAGTATTTTTATCTGGGACCTGGACAATGGCTCCCTGGACAATTCGCTCCCTGCTCAATTCGCTGCCTGGAAAATTTGCTCCCTTCCCAATCGGTGCTATGGACAATTCGCCCACTATAGACATATCGCTTTCTTTACAGCTAAATCGCTCTTTGCGAAGATTAATTTTAAAAAAATCGTAGCTGGCCCGATTTACTCTCGCTATTTTATATAACCGTTATTTTTAAAAAATATACTTAGTTTGGCACAATTCGATTCAAATTTTTTTTAATCCTTTTTTATAACACTTCTTTCGCTGAATAAAATTTCAATGACAATTTTTTAGAGAAAAAAACAATGGCTGTCAGACATTATAGTTTCTACAAAACAATTCATTTCCAGAATATCTCGCAGGTACAATTTTTAATAAATAGTTCCTTTCCACCCTAGAAACACTGAGAAAAATTAATTGTATATTAAAGTAATAACAAATTTACACAATGGTCAAGGAATTATTAAAAAGCTTTCCATTAACAATTTTGTGCAAATAAGCTTATTTTTCAAAAAAAAGTCTCCAATATAACTCAGTTTGGGAACGGGACACGAGGGTACTGGACGCGAGGGTACTGGACACGAGGGTACTGGACACAAGGGTACTGGACACAAAGGTACTGGACACGAGGGTACTGGACACGAAGGTACTGGACACGAGGGTACTGGACACGAAGGTACTGGACATGAGGGTACTGGACACGAGGGTACTGGACATGAGGGTACTGGACACGAAGGTACTGGATACAAGGGTACTGGACATGAGGGTACTGGACACGAAGGTACTGGTCACGAGGGTACTGGACACGAAGGTACTGGACACAAGGGTACTGGACACAAAGGTACTGGACACGAGGGTACTGGACACAAAGGTACTGGACACAAGGGTACTGGACACAAATGTACTAGACACGAGAGTACTGGACACGAGGGTACTGGACACGAGGGTAATGGACACAAAGGTACTGGGCTTAAAAAATTGCATTCACCACAACCTCGCAGCAAAATCGATTTATTATGCAAGGCGGGACACGAGGGTACTGACAAGCAAAAAACATAACCTTCCCGCATAAAGCGGGATAAACTTATTGCATAACAATAGTTTGTTTTACTTAAAAATCTCTTAGTTTGTTTGACTGACTTATAAAGAATAGATTATAAAAAAATTATTGAGAAGAAATAAAACAAAAATAATAATTTGATGTTTGACATTTTTGTGATATTTGTCTACATTTTTGTGCGTTTTTTTAAAAATAATTCTAAAATGCTGAGAACCTATGAGACTACTCGAAAGATAATAAAGATTAAGGTTGCTGTTATGCTTTGATTGTGCAGTCAAAACATTTTTGTTATTTCTCGTGGTATGTGGAAAAAATGAATTCTTTATAATGCCTTCGGAAAAAATAACTGCAAAAATAATTGCAAATAACTGCTATTAATAACCTTGCAAAAACATTTTAGTAAAATATTTTCTAAAAAACAATTGCTTGCCTTTTTTAAAAGTAAATTATTTAGTATTTTTTTAAAAGCACACTATTATTAAAATATTATGATAAAGTTTATCTTATTTTTTGGGTTTTGCTTAGGCTTAGAAAAATAAACTTTACTGTGCAATGGTGAGATTTTGCAGACTCCCAAAGATCTGTTGTTGGAATATTTTAGTTACTCACGACTCTTTACTTACATGTAAATGCAAAAATATCATACATGAAAAATCTAAAAATTGTTTGTATGTTTTTGGGTTTTAAAAGCACATTTTGTTTGTCTTGCTTTAAATGATTAACTTGTGTTCAAGTGATTCCCTAAGCTAGAGTAGACTAAAAAAGGCAAGAAGATATTTTTTTTACATTTTTACTACTGAAATCTATTTTTGCAGAAGTTATTTTTTCCAAAGATTTTATCAAAAAACTAATTATTTTAATCAAGAGTCGATGAAAAGAGTCTAAATAAAAAAAATGACAGCAAAAAAATTTGCACAATACGCTTCATATTTTCATACAAGTATCTGTTTTAGAAAAAACAGTAATTAATAGAATTCTTAGCGTTCTCTTTTCACTCATGATTGTTTAATTCTTTAGTTTTTTGCAAAGGCAGGGTTTCGAAGCTTCAGAGCTTTAAAATAAGCTTAAATAATATTATTATTGCTTTTATTTAAAATGTATAGTATAAGTTGTGTGTAAAATGACCTTTAAAAATTTCGTTTAATTAGTACGGTGTTTTTAAACAGTTTGCAAGGTTTTTTTGTTATTAAATTGCATTATATTTAAGCAAGCAAAAATGTTATTTATAATTAAAAACGAACCGACTTATGTAACGTTTATTTGTGAACGCATTCAAACAAAGATTAAAATTTAGTTCTGCTTATTTAGTTTTAAAAATTTACATATTTGTGGCAAACATATTTTTTCTTAGCTCAGTACCCTCGTGTCCAGTACCCTCTGGTCCAGTACCCTCGTGTCCAGTACCCTCGTGTCCTAGAATCCTCAGTTCTTATAAACTGATATTATTATGGTGTCTGCAAGAAATACCTTATGGAAAAATCTTCGGAAAAAATGTTTTCTTTAAAAATTTTTAGCCATTTTTTAGAATTTTTATAGTTTTTTTATTTTTTTTTTAGTTTTATTTTAAAGTTTCGCTTTGGTTTAGGGAAAACAAAGTTTTTGTTATGAATTTAAAAGTGTTTCTAAAGATCTTTTTTGAAGATATTATGCAGAATGTGTTTCTTTCTAGCGCAATTATTAATAAATAAACTTTTGAACAAACAAAAGATAATTTTTTTGTTTTAGATTAATGTAACACTAATTTTTTAGTGTGATGGGAAGAAGACACATCATTGGATAACAAAGAAAAGCAAAGAAAAAAAATCAAAATATAGTTGCTAAACATTAATTTTGGTTTATGGTTGTGTGATGTATGGTGTTTTTTTACAAATTTCCTAACAACAGAAAATATAATAAATTCATACGAGTGTTATGTAAAACAGAAAAATGTTTTTTATAGGTAAATCGTGTTTTTTAAAAAAAATTTTGGTTGCTAAATGTTTATACCAGAATTACAGCAAACAAAACACTACAAAATGTAAAACCGCTAGTAAACATTTTTTTTAATTGTAGCATTCATTTCTCCGAATTTAACATAAAAAATTAAACTAAAAATTAAAATTTAAACCAAATTTTAAACCAGAAATTTTTTTCAAGAAAGCAAATTGTCCCCAACAAAAGTAAAAGCTTTATAGAAATTACGCTTAGAAAAAACCTTGTGAACCAGAAATGAAGAGCAATGGAATACAAACGTGAGAAAATGAGTTGTGCAGGGAGCAAACTGTCCATAGAGAGCGAATTGTCCAGGGAGCGAATTGTCCAAGTAGTGAATTGTCCACAATGAACTGGTTTGTAAAAAATGCGTTTATAAAGAATCCCGGGAGCGAATCTGGCAGCAAGCGATTTGCTCAGGGAGCAAATTGAGCGAGTGTGCGAACAAATAATCCAAGGTCCAAATAATCCACCGCCTCCTGGATTATTTGTTCCCAAATGCGAACAAATAATCCAAATTCGCCGCGTCAGCGCCTGCCAAGTGCGAACAAATAAGCCAAACAAAGGTTTCACTAGGTCCAAATAATCCAAAATAACATTTTACATATTTTAATTGGTTTTAATATTAATTTTTTTAATTATAAATTCTTTTTTTTTTCAAATTTTTATTTTTATACAAAGATCAATATAAAATCATAATGACAAGAAACAAGTTTTTTTTGCATAAAATCCAATATCCTATTAATGTAGTACATAGTTTGGGAACAGTTTAATAAGAGGAATTAATAGTATTAAAATTCCAAAATACACATTGCACATTGATTCTGAAATTATCGTATTAAACTAGAAATGAATATGACAAATCTAAATTTGTATATTATTAGCTTTTGAAATTAAATCTTTGAAACTCTTAAATTATCAAATTTTTAAATTAAAAACGCTTAAATTAAATTCTTGAAATTAAACTTAATATCGACACTAAGACTGTGAATGTCAAGCTTTCTATGCCTCTTTTTTAACATCTTAATACAGCAAAACTTTTGGAGCTCCGCTCTATTTTTGTACTAATTCTATGAATAAAGCTCCAGAGCTCTTCTCAATTTAAATTTCCGGAGTTTTGGAGCATGTTTGAGGGCAGAAACATAATTAACATTAAGATCTGTCATTAACCTTTATCTATAAGAATTGGGACCTTTGGAAGATCAGACTTTTTAAATTTAATTTGGAAGCCCAGTTTACAAAAATATAACTTTCACAAACATTTTGCTAACGGTTTTGTAAAAGAATACTTCAAAATAACGGAAAATCGACAACTTTGGGCCACTTTTTTTTTGATTTTTTTGAATAAGTTTTTTCTGGCTCTTCCAATCGAGCCAGGATTTAGTCTAAAAATGAAAAGACAGCTATTTTTGTTATTCCAGTGCACAATTTCAAAATTTCTGTTACACTTAAAAATCAGTGGAGGTTTAAACTTTTTTTATAGTGGCCGAATTTAAGGCACGTGTCATTAACTTCAACCACCTAGAAAAAACTGGCTATAACTATTGCTAAAACGTAAGATAAATATTTTTAAATTTATCCCTAGGTATTGTTCCTGGTACATATAACTTATTTTTTTTAGCCTTAAATAGAAGTTATTTTGCTTTGTTCTAAATTTGATGCAGTTTAAATACAAAGCAAAAATCAAGAAAATCACAATAAATTCACTTTCTGTATGAAAATGTTAATAATGCCTAATAACACCAATAAAAAACTTTTGCAAAAACACTTTATTCAACATTCATACAGTTACTTTTGTGCTAGTTCTTTTGCGTTTTAAAAATAAGCCAATTTTCTAACACCATAAATTGGTTGCCGAAATTAAGGCCTGGCCGAAATTAAATTAGATACCCAAACAAATAATTTTTTCACTTAAAAATTTTCAGTGGATAGACAAAACCTAAATTTTGATTTTGATTGATTGATTGATTATAGAAAATAATTCTTAAGGTGAAGTTTGTGTGTCCATTTTAACTGAAAAAATATTTATATTTTTAAAGAATTTTTGAGAAACTTCTAAAAATTCATCCAATTATTGTTAAACTGTAGCTGGAAATGCGAAATTCATTGCTGCCAACGCGATTTTTTGAAATAGCAATCAAAAGATTAAAAATTTGCATAAATTAAATATGAGCTCAAGTGCGAAAAAATAATCCAACTCGCAGCGCTCTTGTTTGGAATATTTGTACCTACCTTGGATTATTTGGACCTAGTGACCGTGGATTATTTTTCCCTAGGCTTGGATTATTTGGACCTAGTTACTTGGATTATTTGGACCTTGGATTATTTGTTCCTGCACCCAATTGAGCGAACAGGAAGCGAATTGTAGGGATCGAATTGTCTTTAATTTTTTTATCTATATAGTATTTATGGTTTGCCAAATAGGGCCGAGTAACCACTTGATGGTATTATGTTTTAACATAAACACTCACATTGCATATAAAAAACCCTGAAAAAATATTGCGATTTTAATACTACCCGAGAACGCACATTCAGTAAAATAAAGCAAAAATATTGCGTTGAAGCAAAAAACTATTAATTTTGTAAAACAAGCAAAGTGTTTTTGTTATGTAGTTTTTATGTAGTATATAATATAGTTTTTAAATAAAATACGTGCACAGAAGGATGAGTATTTGAATGTGTCATTTTTATGAACTAAGAAATTACCAGGTTTTTTTAACTCTCTGTGTTTTAGAAACCCACTGGTGCCACCGGTGATAGCTATTCTTCAAAAAACACTTTTTTTGTTTTTTGCATAAGCTAAATTATTAATAATTTAAAAATAATAGGTTTTTTTAAGTTAAACAAGATAGATTTTATTTTTAAAATATAACCACTTACTATTTTTGTTTTACAAAAAATATTTTTTGTTTTCTAAAAATTATTTTTAAAGAAATAAGTAAGTAATTATTTAGAAAATAAAACTTATCTGTTTAACTTACAAAAGAGCCAA
>JASAMX010018047.1:0-47500 GCA_030248175.1 Microlaimidae sp. YZB2_3 | reverse complement strand
GGCTCAAACAAAAGTTAAAATATTTCAACTTTGTTCTGTTTAAACCTGTACTTTGGACACTTGGAACAAAGTTTGAATTACATTTCAAAATTCCTTTTACACGATGTCTATTAGACTTTTCACCTTTGGAATTTATTGTTTAAATGTTTCATGTATGTATTATGTTTATTTTTGATTTATTTATTTTTGGTGTTTTTTTATATTAAAAAAGTGTTTTATGCATAATAAAATATTATTACAATTAAACAAAATAAGAAAGAGATTTGGGAAAATTTAAAAGTTTAAATTTTTCTCAAATTAGTCTAAAAATTTGAAATTACTGGTTTCATTCAATGCTACAAACCTTGACATTATTACTTTGCACATCCCCTGAAAGTCCATCACACCTTATGAGTACTTACACTCACTAAGTTTGGTTTATGAATTGTGAACATCTCCTAGCACTTAACACGTAGAACCATACATGGGCACGGGGGGGGGGGGGGTTGGGGGGGATTAACCGCCCCAAATTCTGAGAAGTGGGGTTTAACCCCCCCCCCCCCCCCCACTAAGAAGTGGGGGGGGGGGAGAAAAAAGTCAATCCGTCACCAATTTTTGGAAAAAGGAAGAAAAAAATGGCTTTAACATAGGACTTGTAACTGCCTCTAAAACTAAGGTTTGAGGTCAAAATAAATGTTTAGAGCAATAAAAAGCTGAAAAATGCAATAAAAAAGGCTTTTTGCACCTAAAATTAATGTTTTTAACATGTTTTTCCTCTTCAAAATCAGAAAAAGAGGAGAGACAAAAGGGGAAGATGAATCGCCAAACTATAATCAGAGATTGCGGCTCTGCAGCAAAAGTTAGTGGATGTGGAGAAAAGGCTCGCCCAGATGGAGGAGGCATGAGCTTCTGGTGTTGATGTAGAGCTGCGGTGTGCGGTCTACGGTGTGCAAAAAAAGTCTTTAATCGTTTGATGCCTATAATGGACAGTCATTTCAAGCCCAAGGAGATACCAAAAAACATGAGACAATGCTGGTTGTTTCTGGCCTTCCCGATAACAGGGAAAACGGAAAAGAAAATGTGGCTGAGTTATTAAAAACTCTTGATAGTAGTCATTCGGGTGAAGTAATTGCCACCGAATTGAAATTTTTCGTATTGTAAGAGCTAGCGACCACCCCAGGCTGCTGAAAATTAGGTTAAACAATAAACGTATTCGTAATAGGTTAGTTCATTCAGGCGGTTGCCTAGGGGATTCCACCAAATATGACAAAGCTTATGTAAGACCGCCTCTGACTGAGGAACAGAGATTATGTTAGAAAGAGTTGTTTGGCAACCTTTGGAAGCTAAGAGAGCAGGAACAAAAAGGTTTCACTTTGGTATTCCGCTGATGGTGATTACTGTTTTTAGAATACAATAGTTTACTGTCAGTAATTTTTAGTAAGCATTGATTAGTAGGCAAAAAACTACATAGGAGTTACTTAAACAGAGGGCAGGTAAAAGTAAGAAAAAGATTACACTAAAATACTTCGCTAAACGGGGGGGGGGGGGGGGGGGGGGGGGTTTTGGGGGTGGGGGGAGGTGGAATGTTTGTTAAGAAGATTAAGAAAGGATGAAATGGGGTTGCACATATCTTTTTTTATGAAAAAGTTTTAAAGTTTATAATGCTCTAAAATTTTGTGTACCGAGGGTTCCCGCTTTATTTATAAAAATATTGCTTTCCAATTACACTCCCACTCCAAATTTTGTTTGAATATCGGAAAATGAAATTTAGAAGAGTGTTTTGATTATATTTCTACCACCTGGAAAGGGACTAAACATACAAAAAAGTCTTTATGATTAAAGACATGGTGCACTAGTGATGTTTTTACCTCTCAATATCATGCTCCGGAGCTCCGCCCCTTAAATGAGCGATTTCAAGCGTATTTAACCTTGAAATATGTTCTAAATTATTCTACTTGCAAATTTAGGACTTTTTTAGTGTTTTTAATACAGTAAGTTTTGAAAAAAATCTAGTTTACAAAAAATTTTTGATAAAATAATTTATGTTATTACTCTTTAATTATTCATAAAATCAGTACCAAAATATGGCGAAGCTCCGGAGCTCCGGGGTCGCTCCGGAGTTCCGGGGAACATCATTATTGTGCACTAACGCACTGTGGTCGTTAAAATAAAGTGCTAAAAATTTTATAATTCAATCTACAAACAGGAGGTACAAGGAGTGTTATTTTTTTCAAAATACCACGAAAACGATACCAAACACCGTGATCGTAGCAAAATATTCTTGTACAGAAAAAATTTTCTATTTATTTATTACTGATTAAACTAAACTAAAATTTAAGCTTTTAGCTACCTGGACCTTATTTCTGCAAAGTATTATCCGTCAGTTTTTATGTGACCAGGTTTAGTTTAGATAAACAGATTTTTTTAATAAAAAAACATTTTTTTATTCGTCGTTTTTTGAAATTTTTATACTTGGTCTATCCATCATTTAAAATTTTAAATAATTTGGGTATAATTTCTGATTACGATATGATCAGGACGCATTACAGCTAATAAATGACCTGGCAAAATTATAGATCCGTACTTATTATATCGAAATTGTGTATGTAAAAAATTAGACAGCTAGCTTGTTGAAAAAAAAGTTGACAAGCTATTTGGTTTTTAATCATATCCATATAGGCCCGATTGCACCATAAATACTTAAGTAGATAGTATTGTTAACAAACTACCAGATTTGGAAAAATTATTTATGATATATTCGGAACTAATTTTTTACACTTCCAGTTTACCGATGACTTAAAGCTTGGACTGAAGGTTTTGCTTAAAACTGTAATATTCAGAAAATAATTAAAAACAAAAATATTGACGCATCATAGTTAAACCGCTCATCATGTAAGTGTATTCGGCACCCAGCACAAGATTTACTGTAATCGCGTAAGAATCCTAAGGATTCTGAAATGTCATATAGTACATGTATTCGTGATCACGTCATATATGTTTTGTTCTTTGAAAACGGTTGTAAGAGGAGCTAAAAACTAGAGATCTCTTCATTAGAGATCCATTTTTTCCAAGCGCTAATTGACTGAAAGTGATTCTATAAAGTTATAATTCTGTGAAAATCTTTAACACTAAACAACTTCCGTGTAAATGGGAAGGTTTTGACCATCGTGATTAAACGGTGATGTGCGGTTTTTTATTTTAGTAATTATCGTGCTGAATGCCGGCTATATTTACATGTTAAATGGAAATATTAGCGATTTAACTACTATATGTTTATAAAGAAAAGTAAATATTTTATCACATTTTCACACGATATTTTTTGTGTTTTAAAATTTTAGGTTTTTTTATCTCTTTTGTGTTTTTGGTAACGTTTTTATATTTAGTTTTTTACTCCACAGCATTCTTTAGTGAAATCATTAGCAATACACAGCAAAAATTATCTCTTTTTTACGCCATAAAAGTTATTTTTTGAAATATTATCGAGTCTTGTAATATTTTTTATAAATATTTAAGCGACGAAAATCCGGTGACAAAATACAGAAAACAAATGCTTTGTCAAAATAATGTTTTTTTTCACAATATAAATAAATTATTGTAAAACTTTTTAAAAATTTGAAATACGTGATTAGTAAAAACTAAGAAAAATATATTGCTAAAGCTATTATGGTCGTTTAAAAATCTTAAGTAAATAAACTACCCAGAGCTTTGAATATTATGCAATCCGTTTGTAGATCACTTTGCCGCATTTTGAAAAAAAATAATCCTCGTTTTTTAGGGAAATTTTTATAATATTATATAGTACAATAGAATATTTTGACAACATAAAAAAATTGTTTAGGTACAAGAAAAAGAAAAAAAATTTCGTGGTTTCATTACTGAATGCTGCTCAATGAATATGCTAATGAGTTTAAATAATTTTCGCTGTTATTTGATTTTTAATATCAATTATTTCATTCAGTGCATTCAAATTCGCATTTTGCTGTTTAGAATTGTTTTGGTTTTGCACTAATAACAGCCATGTTAAATAGTTTTATTTATATTTTTATATCTCGCTATATATACCGTTTGTCAAAAACCCGACTTCCGTTACTTAAAAACTGTCCAAAAAGACCTTAAATATTTAAGAAATGCGTTACACAATTCTTTTTGTGATTTGATTGGTTTAGGACAAATAAAAACTCGAAAATTTTTTGTCTCTATGATTGAGTTTCTTTTCATATATTGTCCGACGATAAAATTATGTTTGATTTCTAATTTCTGGGTAGAAAAAAACAAACGATATTTTTACCAGTTTTATGAGTGAAAAAAGCAACGATATTCTTTTATTCTATATGGGTACAAAGAATTATTTTTTAATCATTTTTTTAAAAGAACTTGGAAAATTTTTTTGCGGGAAAAATTTTAAATTTTTCTTAATACTGAATTTTATTAAAAAATTTATTGATTTAAACTAGTCTATCGTTAGACAGGAACTAGTCTATCGTTAGACAGTCTATCGTTTAACAGGTTTAAATCTGTAAAAATAAAAAAAAAACACATGTCAACAATATTCACTTTAAACTATTTAAGATTTAGATATTGATTTTTTATATTAAAGATATGAAAAAGAAAAATAAATCTAACCAATCGAAAGTAAAAAATGTGCGCGTTTTTGTGTCAATTTTGGTTGGCGGCAAAATTTGTCAACCCGCATTTTCTTATGAAACGTCAAACGTCTGAAAGGCCCATTTTAAGTTTTTTTAATGCCGATCGTTTGTATAAAATTACACGTGATATTTTAATTAGTGTATACTCCCCATTCTTTTTTAAACAAAGTGTTTTTACGTATAATTATGGTATAGTGATTCGAGTTTCTAATCCAATTTAATTTGTGTCATTTTTTTGACTTTAAATAAAAGCAAATTTTGTGGCATGATGTTTTAATTAAAAAATTCCAAATAGTAAAAGATACTTATGCCTGAATTAATACTGTTTACAAAAATTTTTACATCTAAAAACATCATAATAAATCGAGATTACTCCTAAAAATAAATATGTTTGCTTTTAAAGAAATTTCATATATCTTTAAATAAAAAAATAAAAAGTATTACTTTAATTAAATTTATATCAGTTTTTTATTAGTAAGCGGTACGGCTCTTAAAACTGCATCAGGCAGGTTGAAAGCAAATAAAGTCCAAAGTGTCCAAGGGAAAAAGTCCAAAGGACAGTTTTTAACTCTTGTTTATACTTTGTTCAAAAGACAGTCCAAAAGATTCCAAATGAAAGAGTCCAAAGAACAGTTTAAAGGAAAATTTTGGACATGTCAAACTTATCTTTTGGACAATCAAAAGTTGTCCTTTGGACAATCCAGTCCAGAGGTGTTCTTTGCACAATCCAAAATTGTTCTTTGGAAATTCAAAAGTTTTCTTTGGACAGTCAAAACAAACTTAAAATGTTTGAATTTTCATCTTGGACACTGGAGTGAAAAACTGTCATTAAAAAGTGAAATAAATAAATTTAAGTTAGGCAGGAAGTGGATCCTTTTCGTGCCGATTTATTTTAAAGTTTCAACTTAACGAAAAGCGTATAAAAATTAAAAAAAAAACGTTTTGTTGGTTTTTTGGCTTTTTTATTCCTAAAATTTTGCGCTTTTTGTAAGCCTGTGCAAAATTATTTTTTTACCGTTCCAATTTTCAATTCTCAAAACTTTTGCGAGTACGCGAGCGTCCAAAAGGCGTTTTTAATCTCGTAAATTCTGAACTTCTTCAATTAACGCCTGGAATTAACTGGCCAGATAAACCCAAATCGCAGGGCGGGCAGTAATCCGTCCCGTTCCGAAATCCCAGTTTAAAACTGTATGGATCGCGCCCCCAACCGAAATCTTCAGCTGGCAGAGGCTGGAGAATCGTCGACATTGACCCCGTTGCCACGCGCCCGAAACATTAAAATCCTACAACACACAAGTTTTAAAGTGTTTAAAGTGCGTAATAGTAATCTTGCGTCTCAATTTTCGGCACAAGGCAATAACTATCCCAAATTGGGAATCGGTATTCAGTCGTCGTTATCGTTTGCCCCCGCGACCGGTCGAGTTTCCAGCCCTGACCGCACACACGTTGAAAGATGGACGCCAAACTGACCGCACTTCTACTCGCCATCGTCGCTCACTTGACCACTGCCTTCGTGGATGAACACGGGAGTAATTTTATTTTTATTTTATTATGATATTATTAATTAACTCATAATTAATTATGTTCAACGATGACATAAGTGTGTCAAGCATGACTGTGTATTGCTCTGGAAAATAAATCTTATACCTATTAAAAAAGTCAGAAATAATCGTAAAACATTTCTTCAATTAGCTATAAAGCCAAATTGATTCATTATTGTATTAGTATTTAAATCTATTTCTTATATATTTTTAAACCAGAACATAAAAAAATTGAATGCTAGTTTCATTGTTTATAGCTATGTGCAAAATCTAAATACAGTAAGCGAATAATCTAACCAATAAAACGATCTGGTGATGCACAATGGGGTTCCACTCTTAATTTTCTAAGACCCCGCTAACTGAAAAGGTTTTTAACGACCTTGCTTATGTTTCACTGTGTTTATATACCCTGATCTAAAAGTAATTTTTAAGGTAATCGCTCTAGAATCTGCCCTTTGGGGTGTGGGATAAAAGTTCCAAGCCAAAAGCTAAATCGAACCGAAATACAGTTAGACTAAGTTCAAAACTACACCACACAAAATACTACTGTTTTATTGATAAATCAATCATGATGTTTATTCTAGAAATGAACAATTAAATAACATCGAAAGCATTATTGAGTATCGAACGGTCGCCAGACTTAAAAAGACTTGGTTTTTAACATTGAAAAAATATTTCATATCAGCTATTTTTTTACAAGTTTGCAATCATATAGTTTTTGTGTAAATTCGAAATCTACCTGTTTTTTGGCTAAGCAGCCAATTGGTTTCTGGTACCAAATGTAGATTTTAAAAAATGTATATTATTTTATATAGATTTACCGCAAAATTATAATTTAGTTGACAGAGCTCATGCTTGCGATCTTTGCCCGTGCTTTGTGGAATACTCAAACAGAGACATTTGGAGTCCAAAGTCCCCTGCCAAAGTCGCTATGTACGGTTACGATACCACGCTGGATCAATGCCTAGGCTTATGCATTGAGGATGAAAGTGTAAGTTAAACAGACTCATTCTTAGGAAATTCCAGAAGTTTTGTTGTTCTAAAATCCGATTGAAAGTTATCTGATTTTATTAGATAATTTTTGTTAACAGTGCGCTCAAATACGGCGGGCCTTAAGGTCAACCGATTCCAATGTAATCCAATACACTGATAAATATTATAGTACGGAAACCAAGTAATTGTTGTCGTTAGCTTGCATTTTAAGGCTGTTGAAAAATTAGTATGTTGGTGTAAATATCTCAAATTTACTAATATACGGTGCAATAATGCTTTTCTGATGAAGACCCACTTTTCCAATTAATTGGAAAAGCAAAGTATACAGTAATATTTGCTTAATAATAAAATTACAAAATCAAAAAACCGCTAGAAATTTTTATCTTGTGAATTTTAAGTTTAAAATGATTTTTATTTAGTGTTTGGCCATTGTATATGGATACGTGGGCGGCCGAGAGGTCGTCACCTGCGAACTTTACACGGACATCGACTTGCCATCTGGCGTCGTGTACACCTACGGAATCAACACCTACGCTATCAGAACCGCCATGCCCTGCACAATAGAGTGTACGTCTCTTAATTTTTCAATTTCACTAAAAATAAATATTTAATAACTATATATTTGTATGAAAATTACCAAATAAAAGAAGCTCATTCGTTTTCGAAATTTATTGATTGTTGTTTAGTATTAAAAGCATAAAAACTCAGCTAATAAAAATTCAGAATTAAGAGACGTTTTCACGCAGATGTTAGCAATAATAGAAAATTTTTATAATTTTTGTTTTTCCAAAGGAGATATTAAAAAAACTCCGTAACAGCACCGGAAAAACCAAAATAAGCCTTATGAGTCAGGTAGAAGTTTTTTTTTTCAGACAAAAAGTTTGTTTTTTCTCAATCATCAATCGGATTCAGAAATCACTTTTGAAGTGCTGGTTGGTCAAGCTAATAGTTTTTAGAAAAAAAGTAACACATTCGGATTAGCTGGGTGAAAAATTTCGAAGAAAACGCAGGACGTGACGGGGCTACCGCAGTTTAATGTTAAATTTTAAGTTGATAATTGTCTACTGCCTCCCTTATAGACAGAACAGTGAGTCATTGATCGCGAAATGCCAACATTTCGTGATCATTATTGGAATGAATTACTACATCCAGTATTTTACTCTCATTATTAGTATGTTAATTATAAATTTATTACAGATGAACACGTTTGGAAAGACGGGGAAAGAAACGAAGTAGGGCCACCTACTTTGTCAATCCAAAGAAGGAAACAAGTAAATCAAATCAGGTCACGACTCAGAAATCCTCTGTTTGGATTTGGTAGCAGAGGAGGCGGATCTTACTAACTCTTTTTTATATAATAAAATTAAAATATATATAAAAACACGACCAAGTCGCTGCTTAATAAAACGTGTGTGTTGCAAGACAGCTATTGTAATAGCTGGACCACTTTCTTTGTTTGGATTGTGAAAGCTAAAATCTTGTCATGGTAGTGAAGGTGACAAAGTAAATAAATTGTTGAAAAGTAACCGCGTCTTTGTTTTGCCATGCAAATCAGAAAAGAGACAGTGCCCCAAAAATTATATATTATAAAACGTACGGGATTGTTGTGAATATATAATTTATGATTTGAAATAGTCATTGTTATTGTTGTATGTGTTATATTTTAAAGTCGCAATAATCGCGAATATACTTTTAAAAATAAACAAATGTTAAATTATGCATACAATTTTATTACAATTGTGGTTGTTAGTAAAAACAAAAAAAAACATTTAACCAATAAGTAAAACTAACGGTGTATACGCCACAACCACAAGACTTAGGAAAATAAGCTCAAAAAATTCCTGGATTACGTTGGTTCAATTTTTTTGCTTGCCAAATATTGTAAAAAAATACAGGAAAAAATGCTTCATAATATTTTTTACAGTTGAAAACGTAAAAAAACTATTAAAAACTTCTAAATAAATTATTTAGACGTCTTGATTGTATGCCGGTAGAGTTTTTAAAAACCCTTGTTTCAGTAGATAAACAATTACATGTATTAATAGTTTTTTTCAAATTTCATTTTATTTAAGTTGTTTTGCTAAGTGTCTGGAACACAGCATTTGTAATTTTATTTTATATAAAAGGGTGTCAAAGTTATAAAATTAACTATGGTCTAATTTTACTAACTTATTTTGTATCTAAAACAATGAAGCTGGTGATAAAGAAATAACTTTTGTTTTTTTATAAATATTTTGTCCAAATGCACAGACAAAGGATCTCATATAATAGCGCTTTTTAAAACTACCTGAAAAATTAGCACAATTTTAAGCTAAAATTAGCAGACTTTAAAATTGATTTCAAGAGTGGCAACTTAATTTCGCCGAAAATAAATGTGCGGTTTTACATATACCCTAAAAACAATTATTAATAAACATGAATAAAAAAATAAAATTAGTCTTTTCAAAACCAAGACTGTTATGAATCTTCGACATTTCATGACTAAGTTTTTGAGCATTGTAATACAATTGCGTAAAAATCATTTGAGTATAAAGTATAAAAGATTTATAATGCAAAGTTGACGTCTTATAACACATATAAATACATTATTATTGCTATAAAATTTTAAAAAAATAAGTAGCAACACGTTAAATACTCAAGGAAATTTTTTAAATACACAAAACACACACACACACACATATATATATATATATATATATATATATATATATATATATCAGTGCCGTATTTAAGGCGGCGGGGCGGAGGGAGGGGGGGGGGGGGCGACCGCCCCCCTTTTGGTCGTTTCCTAACTTAGGGGGGGGGGAGAGCGGTCCGCCTCTCCCTGGCTGGCGAAGCCAACCATTTTTGTAAGAGTCCCTCCTTTACTTTTTTCACTTTCAAGTTATAAAAATGCATTGCATCCTAAATGCATAAAATTAAACAATGTAAAAATTTTTCCCGCTTCGTGGGAAGGTAAAACATGCAATGTTTTTTTTTATTTGTTCAACCGCACGCCTTGCGGTCGCCCATATTTTTAAGTAATTTAGCCAATTATTTTTATATAAATCACGTTGTTTTTTAATTTTTTTTTGGGGTAGAGAGACAAAGACTTAAACTATTGGAGTTTTTGTCAAATATTTCGTTTTATGACTGTACCCAAAGACGTTTGAAAGGCAAAACCAACTCCAAACAAAAAAGACCCCAATTTTTTCTTTTCCTGCGATATTCCACGGTAATAATGCCAGTATCACAAATAATGGTAACCCTCCTCACCGTAAGGATAGCATCCAATAGTTTTGCAGCAGTGAGGTCGAGCCACGATACAGTTTTGATTATCATGTCCCTTTTTTTATAGCAGTATACGTAAGCACCACTTTTTGCAGATTTTGAAAGAATATTTTTGGATTAGCAATCCAGTAAAATTGCAAAAGTATAAATTTTCGATTTGTTAAAAAAATTTTTGAGTTTTTCAACTAGATATTGGCAGTTTCGCACCGTTTATGTGTACTGCACTCACTCTTTTAAAGTACATTGAGAACGATTTTTAATTATGTTTATCCCATTAAAATTATATATAGATCTATTAATTTTATACAAACAGTTAATTTTTTGTTTGAATTGATTGTACGTTTTTATTTTATAAATTTTTTTATCTATTTTTATTATTAGGTATCTAAGCGATTTTTAAAAATTTTTACCCTACATAAATTATGACATTACACGTGCAGATACAATCGTTATTAAATTTAAAATGTAATCAATAATGAGTTACATTAACATTTAATTGCTTTTCTAATGTATTTTAAATAGATATATAAAGAATTTATTGTAAACATTAACACATAAGCAACGGTTTTGTACAATATAAAAAAACTAAAGCCTTTTAGGCTGCAATTAAGGGCAGACCGTTCTACGCCAACAAAAAATAAACAATAAACGCGCAACCAAGAAAATTGATAAGTCTCAGTGTTATCAGTCATTCATCATTATAATTCATTCACTATCAGTCATATCAGTCTCGCTGTTATCAGTCTCAAAAAAAGTCTCAGTGGTAATTTAACCAATAATTATTGAATTGTATCACGTGTTCTGTTTCGCGTGATTTGTTCTCGGAGAACGAGTGGTTACTTGGACACCCTTACAATTTTATACCTTGATAGAATTCATTTTTGAATAGTAGTATAATAACTTTATACGCCAAAAACTGAAAAAAGGGGGGATTAGATTTGACACCAAAAATGAGAACTACGCAAGGACCTTTTTATCCATTCATATAAATGGATTCCAAAAATTTAACATGGGTAACATTGATTTTCGTCACATAAATTTTAGAACGCAAAAAAAAGTTAACCTAAGTTTAGTTTTATCCAGGTTATTAGAAAGCGACCCAGATTTTTTTTTCAAATTTATTTGATTATTCAATTTAAAAAATAAACACCGCTTTTATAATATATTTTTTTAAGTTTTATAGCTTTAAAGCCGTTTTTACATTTTCAAAAGCAACAACACCATTGCGCTAATTTACGCGTGTTATTTATTAAAAAAAATCCCGTTCATTTCACGTTTTTATAACAATTATTAGGTGAAAACGGGTCATCGTTTCTGGGATTAGGAAATTGAAAGTTTCGATCTAGGATCCGGAATCTGAAACTGGAAAGGATTGAACATGCCCTAAGATTTTTTAAGATTTTAATTGCACACTGAGGTTTATAAATTGCTTGCTATCACTTATATGCATCAGTGCACAGAGGTAGCAATTTATTTTCATTCCAAACTAAAGGTAAACCCAACGTGGCTGCAACAGTTGTTTGTTGCATTAAAAATGCTCCCATTAAGTCACCACACAAATCACGAGAATCTGATTTCATTTTATCAAACAAATACTCCGCATTAAATCGAATCTATTTGGCTGATAAAGTGATGTTAGATTTTTGTGGTTTGAGTGGTTACTTAATAGAGACATTTTTTAATCCAACAAATAACTGTTGCAGCCACGTTGGGTTTACCTTTAGGAAAACACCGCGGTTTTACATTCTATTGTAATATCACATTCATATTAATTTTTTTCAAACTTGTAATCATAAGTGAATGGCGGAGCAACGGCATGTAACAATTTAGCACGCAGCAAGAAAACTTAAAGTTTTATGTGTTGGATGTCCCCCCCCCCAGTTTGCCCCCAGTTTTGCCCCCAGTTTTAAAGTTGATAAAAAAACCTTTTAAAATAATTTATTTCTTTTAAGTTGTGTACCCAAAAAACTACAAAAACTATCTTTAGTAGAATATTCTTTTATTTTTTAATACTAATCAAATGATTTTTAAACAGGTTATTTTTCTTGCGTAAAATATGAATTATTTCCACGTAGGTGACGGTAAAAGATCTCCATCTGTAAACCGGCGTCCATTCGGTGCTCACTGGAACCCCTGTTGTATAAATATTTATAAAGCGTGAAAAAAAGAAGAGAATGGCCAAAACGGCTAACGCTGTTTGACTAAACAAAATTTCATTTGATTTCACTAGAGTTGTGGACACATTGAGCATAGACAGTACGCGATAAATTATGGGTTTTCATTCACTGTATTATTAACAAAACTCGCCAAAGGTGGGGTTTTTCAGCGCTCGGATTTTAAATATGAACTCCATTTTTTAATTTAACCATCCGAAAACTCTAAATGGGGGGCGACCCCCTATCTTTTTTTTGGGAGGCGAGTATTCCAGTAAACTTTTGTTTTATGCCCAATCAACTTAAAAACTGGCCAATATGGTTTTTCTTGTTTACTTGTTTCTTATGCCAATCTTCTTTACAACCATAAATTCTTTTTTTTTGATTTTACATTTTGATTTTACAATAGGCCTCATTTTACTCCCAACCACCCCAAACATAGGGATTTTCTGGGATGTTGATTCTGAATATTAACTTTTGTTGTTGCTTTTACATTTGAGATCCTCAAAAGGGGGTTTACTCTATTGGAGAAGGGGAACACTGCAGTCTAACAATAGCCCCAATTTTACATCTAACCACCTCAAGGCAAATATATTGAGGGGTTTCTGGGGTGCTGATTGTGAATATAGACTCCTTTTGTTGATTTTAAATTTGAGAACCTCCAAAGAGGGTCTATTCTATTGGGGGGGACAGCACCACACTCTCACAATAGTCCCCATTTTACTCCCATCCACCCCAAACATAGGGATTTTCTGCGCTGCTGATTTTAAAAATTGATTTTTGTTTTTTTTTCTTTTACATTTGAGAACCTCAAAAGGGGTGTTTACTCTATTGAGGGGAGGGGGTACCGGACTCTCACAATAGCCCATATTTTACTCCCAGCCACCCTAAAAATATCAGTTAGGGGTTTTCTGGGGTGCTCTCCCTAATAAAGTAGACCATGTATTTTAGGTTCTTAAATGTAAAATCCATTAAGCTTTTGTTTACTGGACTTTGTTCTTTGATTGTACAGTTGTTTACTGGTGGTTGACGTTCTTAATTGTAAAATCAATTTTATTGAAGTTTATATTTAAAATCAGCACCCCAGAAAACCCATCAATGATATTTTTGGGGTGGTTGGAGTTAAAATGGGGCTATTGTAAGAGCGCGGTGCTCCCTCCCTCAAATATGGTAACCCCCCCCCCCCGTTTTGAAGTTCTCAAATGTACAAGCAACAACAGATGTTAATACTTAAAAAAATCAGCACCCCAGAAAACCCCTATGTTTGGGGTGGACAGGAGTAAACTGGGGGCTATTGTGAGAGTGTGGTGCTGCCCCCCAATATAGTAGACCCCCTTTGGAGGTTCTCAAATGTAATATCAACAACGGAAGTGTATATTTAAAATCAGCACCCAAGAAACCCATTAATGATATTTTTGGGGTGGTTGGAATTAAAATGGGGCTATTGTGAGAGCGCAGTGCTCCCCTTCCGAATATGGTAACCCCCCCCCCCCGTTTTGAGGTTCTCAAATGTAAGAACAACAACAGAAGTTAAATCAGCATCCCAGAAAATCCCTATGTTTTGTGGTGGATAGGATTAAAATGGGACTATTCTAAAAGCGCGGTGCCACCCCCTCCCAAATAGGGTAAAACTCCCCCAGTTTGAGGTTCTCAAATGTAAAAGCAACAACAGAAGTTAATACTTAAAATCGATCAGCACCCCAGAAAACCCCTAAGTTTTAGGTGGATGGGAGTAAAATTGGGGCTATTGTGAAAGTGTGGTGGTTAGAAGTAGAGTAAACTCCTTTTGGAGGTTTTCAAATGTAAAATCAACAAACCAAATTTATATTTAAAATCAGCATCCCAGAAAACCCCTCAATGATATTTTTGTGGTGGTTAGAAGTAAAATGGAGGCTATTCTGTAAGCGCGGTGCCCTCCCCCCCCCAAAAAAAAAATCAGCACCCCAGAAAATCACTATGTTTGGGGTGGATGGGAGTAAATTGGGTACTATTGTGAGAGTGTGGTGCTGCCCCCCAATAGAGTAGACCCTCTTTGGAGGATCTCAAATTTAAATTCAACATGTATGTATGCCATGTAGTGTTCTGTGTTAACTTTTTGCCCCCACTGTGTGATGTGCGAAATTCAATCAATGATTCAGAATAAAAAACAGTCATTTCGTTTTCTTTTATATAGCATAGGATTGCAACAACACATGCAGAGTGTGTCCCCACTTAGGTTAAACGCCAACTAAAGGAGATTTCCTCTTGGGAACGTAAGTGGAAATAACCCCGTTTGCATACTTTAATAACTTCGTTTCAGTTGAATAGATTTACAATTTTTGTTGCTAATTATACTTTTCAGGCCATGAAGCTTTCGTACTATTTTCCTTGAGTTTCAATATTTGTAAATAAAAAACTAGGGGCAAAAACGGGGGGGAACATTCAAGTTTTCTGTCTTTCCAAATTTCTTTCGCTAATGAGTTTAATTCAAAGCTTGAAAGCATGTACCAAATACCATAAAAGTTCGTCTAATAATCCTACTGTTTTTTTGTGTAATTAATGATATAACCAAAAGTATGTGTTACCATGCATTTGGTTATATCATTTATTTGCATAAAATTATAATAATGAAACAATATAATATTCAAATAATTTATAAAAAAAATAACGTGTTCTCAGTTATAATAAAAAGTTTTCAATTCATTCCACTTACACTTTTTAAAATAAAAAAACTATTTTTATAGAATGTTTATAGAATGCTGTTTGTTGAGCATGCAAATGGAATGTTTTAAGATTCAGTAAAATCTTCATAATTTCTAAATCAAAAATATATTTTTCTGTGATATCTGTCGTAAAAACTGATCGGCGTCTTTTTCGGCTGCAAAAGTTTTAATCTGGCTTTTCTTTCGCGTTCCATTATTGCAAAAGCCCGTTCCTTCCTTTTACCGATACTTTCTGGAGGTATTTTTACTTGTTTTTTCGGAAAAATGCTATCTAAAATAGAAAAAATTTTACCATAAAAAAAATAAAACGTTAAATTCGTTTAAAATAAAATATTTCAATACAAGACAATTTACACATGTACTATACCAATTAAGACTTTGTTTTAATAAGAAATAACAACAGCCAAATAGATTTAGTTATCATTTTGTAAGTGGGACACAAAACAAAAACGTAAAATTATTTAAGCCGACAATCGTCATATTGCACGCAGCACATCACGTATGACAAAATATTTTTTATTGCGTTTGCCTCAGTTATACTATACCACTGTCTTAAATTTTGTAATATGACTCTAATAGAAACTAGTGATTTTTCTACCCTCCAATATCATGCTCAGGAGCTCCGGCCAGTTAGAGGAAGCTCCGGAGGTTTGGAGCTCCACCTCTAAACTGTGCGATTTTAAGCTTTAAGCTTGAAATACATTTAAAGTTACTCTATCTGCATTATTCTTAAAATATTTTTATTGTTTTAAATAATTAAAAAAAAAATTAGTTTACAAAAAAATTGGCAATAAAAAAATAATATTCTATTGCATTACGCTTCAATTATTCAATAAAATTATAATAAAAAAATAAATAATGAAATTAGTACAAAAATAGGCCTGAGCTACGGAATTCCAGAAGTTGCACCGGTGGAGCTCTGGAGCTCGAAGCTCTTGGTAACATCACTAATAGGAATAAGAAATCCAGAAAATGAACACTGGCGTTTCATGAAAACACAAAAGTGTTTTTACAATCAATTAATCAAGTTTAACAGTTTATTTATGATGACCAACTTATAAGAAAAAGACCATAGAAATTGCAAAAATTAGACAGCTGAACTTTTTAAAAAATTTGGCCGATACAGGAATTAAATCTGTAGAATTCCCAAATGAGCTTTGGCTTTTTATTATTCCACACTTTTTCAAGAAAGAAATGAATTAATTTGTGGTTTTGTAATATGTTTATCTTGCAAATTCTATTTGTTTACAAGGGGAAGGCGTACTGAAAATATGTCACCATTGTGTCATAATATGAATTTATTTATTTTTTACGAGTTGTATATTTTCCTACTATTATATTATATTATTTTTTACTGTGGGGACATGAAAGAAATAAAAAAATAGTCTTTAAGTCTAAATTTTTCTAAGCAAGGCTGCGGGAAATTTAAAGTCCCCAGTTGAAAACTTATTGCAATTGCAAAATTATTAAAATTTAGAGCCGCCGAAATTTCGGAGCTTTAAAAAAGTAATTTACATATTTAGATCAATTTAGATCAAACGGTTTTTATTCTATTTTTACTTTTTGAGTTTAAATTTTAACTTAAAGTTTTTAAAATTATATAACATTTACAATCTAACAGACAACCGCTCCTTTGAAGTAAGGTTTCAACACCGTATGTATATTGAATCCCTTCTGATACATCTACTTCTCTGTACAGTTCGCAGGCTATCACCTCGCGGCCTCCTATATAGCCGTACACTACACCAGCGCACTAAAATTTACAGTACATAAATTAAACAAATAAAAATTTGTGTTACAAATTTTAAAGACTTTTTTTTCATACCGCACCAATTTTTCAGAAACTAAGGCTTAAAATACGGGTCATTGGTCTTAGAAACTCAATTTTATTTGTCAGACACGTGACAGATTGTATTTTTCAGATATATAGACATTTGTCTACGGTGTAATTGAGGCGTTAATAGAAAACGTTGGTCTTTGGTTTTTGGTTTTTTTGTGTTTGTACCTATTGGTTTATTTGATTTAGGGTCGTTGGAGCCGAAAGCACTTAGTGCTGGAAATTGGAGCTAAAAAGGTAAGCGTATGGAGCCGAGAGTGTGAAATACCAAAAAAACCATCACAAGCCTAAGCGAAGACCTAAATCTCACACTAAATCATTTTTTACTGTTGGTCCAAGTCCCTATTTATAACGTTTGTGGTCTGATAATATGTGGGTTGGATTTCAACAAAATAGACTGTGGTCAAAAATCTAAACGACAATTAAAAAAATGTAAATTAAAAATGAAAACACATACCAATGGTCGTCCAAACCGGTCTCTATCCCTCAGACACGTGGCGAGACATTCGTCTATAGTTGTAGTTGAAGCGTTTACCACGGAAAACGTGGGCATCAAAGGCGACCAAATGTCCCTGTTTTCGTACTGCATAAAACAGGGACACAAATGACACGCCGTGCTTTGATCTAAAAAAATACGTTATAACACGATAAGCAACGCGGTACGTGGGTTTGAACTTTGAGATTAAAGCTTGAAGCAGGTGGGCAAAATGAAGATTTAGGCATGGTATATACAGAAAAATAGCCCGTGTTAGTTCTAAATTTATGTAAATCTACCTCAAAACAGGTCAAAGGCAGGAAAATTTACTATAAGAGGAGTAGTTTAAGTTTAGAGGCAAAAACCGTTTTAATTTTTTTAGAAAGGTACGGTACAACTTAAATACGCGCCAAAGTCAAAGTCAAAATGTTTATTTTAGATAAGCCAAACATTATATAACACCATAATGCGAATTGACCATGGTCGCTAACAACAAAAATAACACATAGTTAAGCTAGAAAATGGTTCAAAGGCTTCAAATTAAGCTCTAAAATGAACCATTATATTAACGATTTTTGGATTTTACCGATACAAAAATAAAATACATGTATATATCATTTTATACCATAATTCAAACCGTAGACCTCTTTTTGAGTTTTTAGAATTTAACATTCCGCAAAGAATTATAAGC
The DNA here is from genome assembly GCA_030248175.1 of Microlaimidae sp. YZB2_3. Classification (NCBI taxonomy): domain Eukaryota; kingdom Metazoa; phylum Nematoda; class Chromadorea; order Desmodorida; family Microlaimidae; species Microlaimidae sp. YZB2_3. Next base: position 29,213 of record JASAMX010018047.1, on the reverse strand, counting down.
CCATTGTAAGTCAAAAAATGCATGACATTTTATGACATGTATAATTTATACTATTTATAAAATTTTTTGTTAAGATAATTTATGTTATTTATAAAATTTTTTCTTAAATACTTTTATTTTTGATTTTCCAAGTGTCTGGTGATCGTAAATATATTTTATTATTTTTACTTTTTCATAGTGGCTCACAATTTTTTTCTTTTAATAACAGTTCAAATATGTACCCACCAAATTCCAGTTTTCTAAAATTCGGAATTTTTCAAAAACAAATTATTTTGATAAAAATAAATTACATTAAAACTTAGCTTGATTTCTTAGATACTACTTTGGCTAAGAAAAAAACTGATGAAAAACTGAGTTTAAATTAACGTTAAAGCAAAAAAGTTTTTTTCTAGTTTTTTGTTGTGCATGTGACTTCGAATTTTCTAGTTTTTTTGAGATATTTTGGGATTTGAAAAAAACGGGAAAATGAAAAGATTATTCGAACAAAAAAAAACCATTGGGAATAATATATCAGAGATTAAAACTAAAAAAATTCAGTCTAAGGCAAATTTGGGAGGCAGGCTTATTGCATTTAGGTAGTTTCCAAAATTAGGTACCCTATTTGTGTGAACCCAAACAACGCTAATTGTAATAATTTTTTTGTTTGCATAATAACATTCGCGTCTGAATTTTAAAGCCAAATTGCCATAAACAACACTTTCTCACTCATGATACACGTTAAAATTTTAGGGATCCCTAAATTATTTGTGATTTGAGGCTATATGTATTCCTTTGTGGGAATAAAAATGGGAGGTGCTAAAAATTAAAGTTCTCAATGTTTATTGGAGATTAATTTTTTCCCTGGCGATCATTGGCTGAAAGTGATTTTATCACGTCATTATTGTGACGAAATGTTTAACAATGAACAACTTCCGTTCAAATCATACGGTTTTGACCATCGTGTAATAATTTTACCTGATTGTAGTGAATAAAACACCAGTGAATAGCGAGAACTAGTTTTTCAACCATTAAAAAGTTTACTGGAAACCAAGTATATTATTTATTACAAACAAAGATTTATTTACTTGTTTTATCTATTTGCACTTACTCTGCGGTGCCCCAAAGTGAATCCTTCTTATGGTTCTTCTTCTTGGTTTCCAGTAAACTTTGTAATGATTGAAAAACCAATAACATGATTGAAAGAAAAACAAGGACCCTGACAATCATGAGGGCCAACACTAACAGCTGCTCCTCCCTATTTGTAATTTACCGAGTGACACGCAGAGAAAATATATAGCTAATTATAAACTCAATAAGAGCTATCGTTTTTGTCCAAGGTGTTAATAAATTTCTGTTGTAAAAATGAGTTTTAGCTATAATATTTAAAATTTATATATTAGTAAATATATTTACTTACAGCGATACAACGCCAATACATTGCTGATCAATGATAAAATAGTTCCAAACAATAAATAATGCTTAATCATTTTAATCTTCCAAATTTTAAGCAAGCATGAAAAACAAGACAGAAACAAAATGCAATTTTTCTGGATTTACCAAAATGCAAACAAATGTAATTCAGACGCGTGAAAAATAATCTTTATAGGTGATCACAGGGGCTGAAAATGACGAGTGAAGAACTAAATAAACTGACGACAATTTCAAGGTCAATTTCATTCAAAGTTTTTTTTTCTAGAGGGGAAGAACGGTGTTTTTGTTTTTTTACTTGAAGTTAAAGACAGCGAAGGGGATCGAATCGAGAGCTCTCAATTTCTTTAACGCATAATTGGGTCAGTGAAGTGCAAACTTATGGACAAAATTAAGGTTTTTTAAAGTCATTACAAAAAAGTCAAGATAAATCACATTTTAAACTTTGACAGTAATTTTTTAATATCTGAACGGTAATTAAAGATGAGATTTTGTTTTTTAAGAAATAAAAAAATTTTACTGGCATTTTAAATAAAGACTTCTTGTGAGGTGTTTTTGTAATATAAAAAAATAATATTTGAAAAAATAGCTATTGAAATTGTTTGAATTTAATGGAATTTTGACTTGAACGCAGTTTGCGCAGAGTTCGTGCGCGCACACACACACACACACACACTCACACACACACACACACACACACACACACACACACACACACACACACACACACACACACACACACACACACACACACACACACACACACACACACACACACACACACACACACACACACACACACACACACACACACACACACACACACACACACACACACACACACACACACACACACACACACACACACACACACACACACACACACACACACACACACACACACACACACACACACACACACACACACACACACACACACACACACACACACACACACACACACACACACACACACACACACACACACACACACACACACACACACACACACACACACACACACACACACACACACACACACACACACACACACACACACACACACACACACACACACACACACACACACACACACACACACACACACACACACACACACACACACACACACACACACACACACACACACACACACACACACACACACACACACACACACACACACACACACACACACACACACACACACACACACACACACACACACACACACACACACACACACACACACACACACACACACACACACACACGGGTCGAATTGAAAAACGGAGATCGGATTCATCATCAGGACTTCCGAAAACCACCGATTACATGTTTTCGAAAAAATTGGTGAAATTTTTGCAACTGTATCGTTCCACCTTAAAGCCCACAAAACTTTTTTCGTTAATAAATCTCCAGCGGTTCAGGAGATTTTTTTTTTCAAAAATGTCGTTTTTTGGTAATTTTGTATACCTTAAAATATTGCTCAATGGGTATAAAAATTTATAAGTTACAACTAATGCACTCAAAAAAGCGACAAGTTTTTTATTTTAAGTTTTTTAGTTTCCTTAACAAAGAATGCTTTGATGATTTGTATTTTAAAAATAATAAGTTTACTTGAAACGCTAACTTTAAATTTAAATTTCTTTCATTTGACCCTTTACTATTTTCTTTTTGAAAACTCAAGATTTCCGAATTAAAACAGTATTAAAAAGGATTCAAAAGCTTTAATGCCGTTTTTTAAAGCATTTTATAGTATTAAGACCTGTTGCTTTTTTGATTTTATAGTGATAAAAACGGAAGGTGTTGGAATTTTTTTGTTTCTAAAATAATTTATTTCTTTGTTTTCGTTTTATACTGTATCAATGGGTGAAATAATCTGTTTTAAAAAAATTTCAAAATCTGTTATTGGATCATTAAAAAAACAGGATTCATCGTGGACTGTTTTCTACTAGCACAATCGTTTTTTAGTAGTAAATGTTGTGACAAAACCATCAAGAAGTATGCCCGACATTTTTCCTTTATTTCTTGTTTTTGGAAAAAAGTGCGAGGTTTTCTTATTTACCTATTATTTTATTTATTATTAGATAGCAGAACTATCAATCAATTCTGTTTCATCATCTTTTCTGATTCTTGTGGGGCGAACGTATTATCTCAACATATACTGCACCAATCTTAACAATCAAGGTATAAAAAAATTTCTGCTTTTTTGAATACATTTTTGTAACTTAAAATTTTCCACTTGTTAAGCAATCTTACAAGTACAGCACGAAAAACGCAATTTTTTTAGAGTAAGATGTCTTGAACCATTTAAACATTTAAACAAAAAATCTTTGGGCTATTATGGACATGTGTAAGAGCTAATAGGAACAGGTACTAAAGTCATCAAAATCGAAAATAAAAAGTTTGACCTGAACCGCACTTTAACAGGGATTTTCCGTTTATCTTAAACCATGCTCACTTTTCAACGCCATAATTGGAGTTAATTTGTCGAGGTATACTTAATTTAAACTTACCTTCCAATTTATAAAATTTACCTATTATTAATATGTACATTTAGCGTTTTTGTAAGATCGCTGGATTATAAAGCGTCGGTATATTTCTGATAAAAAAAACAACAAAACAAAACAATTGCATATCATTTATAGGCACAAAGAGTTTGAAAGACTAAACGGTGGATTTGTATAACACCTCAGCAGCATGTCGTCCCTGTCTCAACAGATTCAGTCGAAAACGACAAGAAAATTTGATTACTGTGACTCCTTACGTCTACACTGGTTGTATTTAAAACTGAAAAAAAATTCTGACTACAACATGTATTTCGCATTTAATTTCACTTAGGTGGTTTGCAATGACGAAGAGTTTTGCGATAATCCATCAGTATAATTTCCTTTTCCGTACGTAAAATGTTTGTAATATCGTAATTGTTATAAATCATATCGCATGCTTAATGTAAAATAGGGTTTTAAAGAAAATTCTAAAATATTTTAGTAATTTTTATGAAAGTATTTTCATGTTATAGTCTGAAAATTTAAAAAAAAAACTGTAATTTATAAACATGTAAAAAATTCAAAAATTCCACTTTTATATTACTAATAATGGTAAATTATTATTATAATTCTAACACTCAATCTTAGAATGATATTTTTCCTTCATTACTAATCAATAAGAAATAAACATGAGCTCATTTCAAAGGGAAAAAAATTGTGAAACTTTAAAAAAGGCACTTTTTTTAATTAGGACCTTATTATTGATGTATTGATCAAAATAATAATTCGAAAAACTTTAGAAAATTACTCTTCCGACCACTCTGCCATATGAGTCTACCAGGTCTTGTAAACCGCAAAACAACGGCTGACAGCGGCAACAGCTGTCTGCAGTTGGTTTATTATTACCGCGACCGCTCTAACTACCATATAGCGTCAAGAATAAATGTAATAATGCACCTTTTTTGTACCAATTTTTAAAATCGCTTAAAAATATTACGATTTTCTTCTGCCTTTTGACAATAATTGCTTAAAAATAATAAATGTACGCATTGTACGGCCACAGGGTGAAAAACCCAGCGGCCATGCATTAATCATAAATATAGGATGTAAATATAAAGCTTATTATCATTTTATTATTATTTTTTCTGTTATTAACATTATAGCCAATACATTAAAAAGTTAAAACTCGAATGTCACGTGTCGAATAAGGCGCAAAACTAAATCAGCCAATTGCCCAAATTCAAAATTTAAATTTACTTTATTTCCTTTCTTATTATTATTGTTAACAATCAAACGCTTATAGAAAGTTGTGTCATTGCGTAGTTGATATTTCAATTATTTAAGTAAGATTTTTAGAATTCAACTTAAAAAAATGGTAGAATAACCATGAAGGATGCTTTAAGAATAGAACATAAAAAAGGGGCAATTTCCCCCAGGGCGAATGTTCAGAGAAAAAAATGTGCACCAGTTAAATGTGAATTTAATGTAATTTATGCAATTACGTAATTAATTAATTATTAAGGCTTATTTAATTTATAACTAAAGATTTGTGTATGACCGTGAAGTCATAAAAACAAATACTTTCAGAAGAAGAAGAAGAGGAAGAAGAAGAGCAAGATGAACATAAATTTAAAAATTTACTTGTATTTTCCAATTATATGTAGTTAGCGCGGCGCCACGAGGCTTTTGTACTCCGTCGCCACCTATGACATTGTTTTCATTAAAATTCTTCACTGCAAATTAATTGTATTGTGAAGTCGGTTATTAAGGGTTATTTCATACAGTAATACGCTCTGAAACTTACTATTAACGCTTAATTTGAGTAAAAACGAAGCTAAAATCGAACCAATAACAGAAGCATTAAAGGTCCCAATTTGCCACAAATGCTTGCAGAGATGCTTGGTAACATAAGTAGAAAATTGTTTTTGGCTTCCTTTTAGGATTATGTTTGCTTTTTTTGTTACACTTGGACCTTTTATTTTCATAGTTTTTATAAGAATTTAATTTAAAAAAGTCTTGAGTCTGTGTACTCTCCTTCTAATGATATTTCCTCCCATTTCAAGCTTCTTTATTTTTATTCCCACATAAAGGTCATTATAATTTATAACTTTTGTTTTACAAGGTTTGTAATTTCATTGATATTAATATAATTTCAGTTACCGAATAGGTAAATGCAAACCGTTTTTATAAAAAAGTCTCAATATCAAGGTTTATAAAATAAAATATGGCATTTCATTAATTATTTGATTTTTATTTTAAGCTCACAAACTATATTTTGTTGTTTTTGTATGAACAAAAGCGTCAGGGTGCGATTTATTTTCGCGACTTTTTGTGACCATAATTAGAAAACTTTAATAAACTTTGTGATAGATAGTTCGTTTTATCTTTTTTTATTTTTGTTTTAACTTAATACATCTTAATATTGTAAGATATCAACTTTTATGGGTGTTTTTTTAATCATTATTTTGACAGTATAATTTGTTTTATAATTATTTTGGGCAATTCTTTGCTTCTTCCAATTTTAAAAAAATACCTACAAAACTTTTCAGCACACAATAAACACCTAAAAGCAACAAGTATATTATATTTTGTTGTATTATATATTATATTAACAATTATACGCTGTTATATGTCTTTATACTTTCCAACAGACATCCAACAATTATTGGTTTTTTTACTGATAGTATTTGCAAAACAGACTTTTATGTGTCAAAACTTTCGAAAAAAAATTTATCGCTCCAATATAATGTAATGATTGATTCCAACGAAAATCATATGTGTGAGTAACTGTTAAGTTCCTGTTACTAAAACCTTTAAGTGAAAATTTCGCACTACATATACTGTTAAAATTTCATTCAAATCGACAAATTATTCAAATATTTAAAAAGTGTTTAGTTTAATTCAAGGTTTATACAACAGCAATAAGTATCGAAACCATTTTTATAAATTATGGGGTCATTTTTTCATTTTTTTTAGTTTTTTATTCTGTACAGACCTTTTACAAATTTACCTTTAGATTTTTTTCAGACTAGGAAAAATAAAAAAAATATTTTTTACAGCAAGATATAAAATTAATTGAAAACGTTCAGCGTAGTTTTACAAGACGATTATTTAAAAAATGCAAATTAAAATACCAAACATACGAAGAGAGGCTTAATTATTTAAATCTTAAAAAACCTCAAGCAAGAAGAAACACTGCTGATTTGTTAGAATGTTATAAAATTTCGCATAATAAAACATGTCTTAACCAAAATTCCTTTTTTTAATTTAAATCAAAATCCAACAAGGGATCATTCTTTTCAACTTAAAGGTCAAAAAAGCAGGATAAACATCAGAAAATATTTTTTTGTAATCGCGTAGTGGGAAAGTGGAATGCATTGTCTCAACAACAAATTTCAGCAACCTCACTTGCATCTTTTAAACAAGCTCTATTGAATTACTAATTAGAATTACTAAACTTTACCTAATTAGTTTTTTTTCTCAAAATGTTTTACTTAAATTGATTATTACAAAATTTAATGAAATAGAAAACAATTTTAAAAAAATAAAAGTTTTTATGGAAAGTCTCACCCTACCCATGCACACCAATTATCAAAAATTTAATAATGGTTCGATTCAGTGCTTAAATTGTTGAGCCTTTGAGCCATTTTCTAGAATAAACTATGTCTCAGTTCTGTTTGGCGGCCGTAATCGGTTCGCTCTCCTGTAATTTTTAAACACAATGTTTCTTTTTTATTTTGTTTATCTAGACTAAACCTTGATTGATTGTTTGATTGATAATATAGTTCAGTCGTATTTTTTTCATGATCAAAAACTAGCGGAGTTTACGTGCATACGTTATTTTGCTGTGTTTCAATTCCGTATGAAAGCTCACGTTTTTTTTACACGAGAGATTTTTCTTTCGGCTAATTCCCTTTCGCCTACAAATTCGGTTTTGAAAATTGAACTGAGGACCGTCCGAAGGCGCTCGGGAAGGCCGGGGATTTTCCGATTGCGAATGCGAAGTTTATTCCACTGATAAAAGTGATAAAAATTTTGCAGGAAATGATAAAAACCGATCGATAATAAACATCTCCCCCGCTTCGACGCGGACAATCGTTGTTAATTAGGCGTTTTAAATAGCCTTAATCCGGGGTGCTGGGATATTTCGCGGAATGTGCGCTAATTTACGTTAGCTAAAATAATGCGTGCGCCGCCCTGATATATCCAAACTGAGAGAATATCCTACCGCGCTCGGCAGAACGGTTCCAAATTGCTATGTGAATCTTTTTTGCGATTGCAAAATTATTTTATAAAAACTGATTGAGTCACAGTCGCGTGAATTTTATACTGATTCTCATTTCTTCCACCAGAACAACTGCTATATATTCTAGCAATTGTCCCAACAGAGTCAGACAACATCCGAACTGCTGGTTAATTAAGATTAACGCGACTGGTTATATCCTACTTATTTATACGTTTCAAAGAAATTTAAATGAAAATAGTCCCGATAAGCACAGCGGAAGCGACTCGTTTTGCCAAACGTCATTCGCCAAACATTGTCGAGGTGGAACGCAAATCGTTGTTGCTCTGATTTTCTTGGCACTCGCTTGGACTCGTTTTGTCGTCGCTTTCTGCTCAGCTTTGATGGTGGAACACTTTGGTCAGCCCCGGCGGAAGAACGACACACAATGGCGCCGATTTCCCAGGGGCTGTGAGTTTTTTTGCGGTGGTCGTTGTGGCCGTATTCTAAACTTAATCAAGCCGGGAATGACGCCCTTGGCCCGGAGGCTTCTGCTACGCGTGTTTACGGAATTGAATTGGAAATTGGAGTTAATTTTTCCGCTTTTTTTTAAAAAAGACCCACCGCAGATGCGGCGCATGTTTTCTACAATCAGTACGTGCGTTCTGATGTTTTAATCCCGATAAAAACTTCTATTTCAAATTAAATTCATCGCATTAGCAGGTTATGGTAACCTGTTTTAAAATATAATATATTAAGTCAACATAACTAATGTTTTGATCGCTAAGATAGGTGAAAGTGGTTTTTCGACTAAATTTATTAATTTATTTTGTGGATTTACAATGTTGTTGCATTAACCTTATCAACGGTTTTTACATTGTACGAAAAGGCACACTGTGCTTAGTATGTACAGCTGGGGTCTGTTTTATAAAGACGTTTATAAATTCCCACTTTACAAGTCTCTGCCTATTATTTTGTAAAATACATAATAAAGGTTTATCGACTTGTAATTCAGGAGGAGTATCTCCGCTCGCCCCGAAGAAAGTGCTTTCCGCTTATTGGTCCGTTAAAGCCCGTCAATAAAATCAATAAACAGTCCTGTATATCTTTTATCGTGTAGTTTACAAAAGGTAGGCCAAAACTTGTAAAACGAGAATTTACAAATGTCTTCATGAAATAAGATTTATTATTATTATTATTATAATGATCAGATAACAGAATTAATATCATACTAAGCATAGTTTATGCATAGTTTAATTCTTCTGTTTTCATCATTTCATTGTGTTTATTTTTTCTTTTTCTATTTTTTTTTCTTTTTTTTTTTTTTTTTCATCAACAACATCAAATCTGCGACTTAATTGCCGCCAATATGAATCACAATTGTAACTAATTATCAATGAACATAGCTATCTGATATGACTTTAAAGGCTCAAAAAGAGCGCTTATTTAAGTCAGTTCCAAAACTCTTCTTGAATGCATCCAAAGAATCGACAGTTACTTGAGATGGGAGTAGATTGTTCCAAGGTGTAACAACCCTATTTGCAAAAGAAAATTTCCTTGCATTAATTCGGCAGTCTTCCATTGCCAATTTAAATGGATGACCACGGGTGGGCTGCAGGTTAAACTTAAAAAAATCATTGGTTTGCAAATTGTTTAAGCAATGTATAATTTTAAAGCACTCATATAAATCAATTTTGTCTCTTCGATCCTTTAATCTTTATTTAATTTATTTATTTATCTTAATTTAATTTAGGGTCGATGGAGCCTAGGAAACTTGGAGCTGGAACTTGGAGCCAAAAATAGGGAACTTGGAGCCGTAGGTGGGGAACTTGGAACCGTAAGTTGGGAACTTGGAGCCGAAAGTAAGAATCGCTAAAACGTTTACCTAAGCCTAAGCGAAACCAAAATCTAACCTCAAACCAATTTTTTCTTAAAGGCTCCAAGCTCCCATTGCTCGTGGCTCCAAGTTCCCGAAAATTTCTCATGGATCCAAGTTCCCTGCTTGTGGCTCTAAAGACCCCATACCATGAAATAGGCACTTGGTGTAATAAAAAAAGTCAGATGTACATACAAAACTAGTTTTTCTTATATGGTAATTTACTGCAAGAACAAGTTATATATAAATTCTTGCTTCCGGTTTAATGCAGAGCTGAGAAGGAGGAGGGTGGAAGGCTGCTTAAAGTCAGGTGTGTAGGCCAAGAGTGGCGTTCTTGGGTAGGCAAAGGAAAAAACTGTAGTATTAATGAAACGCCATACCATATTTTACTGCGGAATACTAAAAAAATTGTCTAGAATTTAGAGCAAAAAGCAAGACTTAGAGTAGACTTAAAAAAGTTGACTCAGAAGAGCACAAATATATAATACGATGTATACCAAGGAATATAGTATAATGTAATATTTAATATTTTTTATGTAAAACAGCAATATAGTTGTTTTTAGAAAATAAAAAAATGTTTTGTAATATGATTTTATTAATAAATTTTATAACTTAAAATGAGGGTCAAAATGAGTTAAAACGTACTTTGACACTATGGAACTTAAGTCTGTTCAAAAATGATTGAGATTGAAAAAAGATTTCAAGCGAGCATATCTTGTTAATGGTACGATTGATTTACAAAATAAATATTAGTCTATAGAGTTTAATGTTAGCTATCATGGGTGGCGCGGGAGCGCCACGGGGCGATTTAGCCCCGTGGCGCCGCGCCAACCATAATTAGAGAACGTGGGTAAATTTTGAAATTCAGAACCTTCTTCTTCTTCTTCTTCTTATTATTATTATTATTATTATTCCAACGCTCCATCCTTAAAAGCGATATTCCTCATTCGTTACTGATTGATCAAAAATAAACATGGGCTCATAAGAAAGAAGAAGGAATTACGCAACTTTCTTAGGAAGCACTTTTTTGATTTAGGTCCTTGTTATCGATTTATTGATCAAAATAAAAAAATTTGAAAAATAGACAAATAAAACTCCCAACCGCACAATAGCAGCCTTTTGGCAACAATAAGGATTGTACAGAGCAGACAACCAACATCCCCTCATAAAAACCGCACAAAAATAGCAGACCGTTTTTAATTGGTGGCAGAAACGGAACCAGTTCCCAGCGCCATCTGCTTCAACCGCGCGGAAATCGGTGAAAACAACAGAATACTTTTTTTAATTCTTGCATTACTGATGACAAAATTAATTCAAAATTTTATTTATTAAAAAATAATAATAAGCGTCGGTGGCGCGGGAGCGCCACGCGCCGGTAGGTAATCATCGGTGGTGCGGGGGTGCCACACTGCCATTTAACCCACCGCACCGCGCCAAATATACTTAGAGAACGTGAGCAAATTTTGTAATTCATCTTCATCATCTTCTTATTATTATTATTTTTACTTTAGAATTATAATTGCAATCATTGGCGCACGTCATCGCGCCAACTATATTTAGAGAACGTAGGTAAACTTTGTCTGGAGCGCCACCGCACCGCACTAACTATAATTAAACAACGTGGGTAAATTTTGTAATTTAAATTCATCATCTTCTTCTTGTTATTTTTTATTTAAAAAAGTATATCTCGGCAACGGAATCATTATAAACATATGTCATTGCGCAGCTAAAACTATAGTTTATTAGGTTATTTTTTAATTTAATTCAAAAAAAATGGTAGACTAGCCTTGAAAAATGCTCTAAGAATAGAGCAGGAAAAAGGGGCGATTTTTCCTCGGGCGTATGTTTAGACAGAAAAGATGTGGACTAGTCTGAGATGGACATTATGTGAACTATAGAAAATTTGCATTTGGTTTGGCCAGCTGCTCACTAAATAAAAATTTCTGCGATATGATAATGATTTGTTTATACATTGATCTAATCACACAGCACTTTTGCATTTTTTTAGTTTGATGAAATGTCAATTGAAAAAATTATACTCACAGCAATCTTTGACAAGCGCGAAATCGCCACTTTTTCAAATTTATAGTTGTTTCTTACACATACAAATATAACCTTCGAATTGAAAAAAATGGCGATTTCGCGCTTGTCAAAGATTGCTGTGAGTATAATTTTTTCAATTGACATTTCATCAAACTAAAAAAATGCAAAAGTGCTGTGTGATTAGATCAATGTATAAACAAATCATTATCATATCGCAGAAATTTTTATTTAGTGAGCAGCTGGCCAAACCAAATGCAAATTTTCTATAGTTCACATAATGTCCATCTCAGACTAGTCCACATCTTTTCTGTCTAAACATACGCCCGGGGAAAAATCGCCCCTTTTTCCTGCTCTATTCTTAGAGCATTTTTCAAGGCTAGTTTATTAATATGATTATCGTCTAAATCAACCGCACCGTTGGAGAAAAATGTTTATCTGAAAAATTTTTCCAGTCATAATCAGTTTTGAACAGAGTTTAGTACTTTGAAACTATAGATAGAAGAACTCCTTAGTACTTTAAAACTGTGGAACTACCTAGCATAACAGAATTTCTTTGTGAGCCCACGCGAAATTAAAATTCCCCGCAAATTAAATTCATTTTATTTATTTTTTTAAAAACTTTAAGTACTAAAATATTAATATATTTATTTTAAAAATTTTAGCGGCTTTATGGATTAAATTTTAGCAACCATGACTAAATAATACAAAAGCCCATGAAATTGTTTCAATATTGTTGATAATTTTTGGGCTTTTAAGAAAAATGATAAAACTTATTTATTTCATGACAGCATTTGATTCCCCGTTGAAAATACAGACCCAATACTTATGAATATTCCAGGCCAACCTTAGCATTTGGTGATAGGGGAGCGATTTGCATTTAGCATATTTGGTGTATCCGGCGCATTGCATCGCGTATCGACTAAAGATTAGTTTACCTAAGTAACGAGAGTATACTATTCTAGAAAATATTTGACCGTATATTAAATATTTTTAAACAGAAATTGGCGGGGTGATAAGAGAAATGGTTTTAACCATATATAGTTTTTTTGGAAATTTGGTCTGAGGACAGGGGTGAGAAGGGTGGAAAGGTGTGACGAGGAACGTTTTTTCCCCTTTTTAACTTCTGTTTTTTTATTCCCACGGACTCAAATGCGACTCGCTTATCTTACCCGACATTTAAGATTTTTAAAAAATCGAGGTGTCAGTTGCTAAATAGTACTCCAATAAACTTTGAATTAAAGATTATTTAAAATTTGCCACTCTATTTAGGCTGAAATAAAAACCTTTTAAATAAAATTTTTTTTATATTTAAAAAACCTCCAATATTGACGTATTGAATTTTTAGTATATTCAAAATTATACAATAAAACACAAAAGAACGTCCGACGTTACATCAATTTTTTGATTAAAATTTTATCAAAAAATTGGCGCATGTCCGATTTTTTCGCAAAAATCTGCCATTGTTTTCTACTTTTTTTGCACAGCGATTCTGAAAGAAAGCTTTTGTTTTCTTGCGTCAAAAACTGCGACTTTCCTTGCATTTTTTTTGCCCTGCGATATTTTCCGCGGTTCAAGGCTAGCGGCACAAAAACAAGGAAAAACTGCACAACAAAAAAGTCGCATTCTTCACTGCAGAACAAAAACCGTGATAAATTACAACACAAGAGAATAGGCAGAAAATGAGTGATATTTGTTCGCATGCTCAATTTTTCTTGCAAAGTTTTGATTAAAAAATGAAATACATTGGGACATTATCTTGTGTTGTATATTCTTGTCTATGTAATACTGATGATCAAAACTGAATAGAACTTCGTTTTCAGAACTGGAGTTCCGCCATATTTTTATCATTATTTTTAGACCAAAATGTTATTTTGATTATCTAGTGTATTTGGTTCAGACTAGACGGTTATTAAGGTCTAGACAGTTTAGATTGTATAAACGATTTTTCAGCGTATTATCCGCCTTAAAAACTTTCTATGTTTTAAGACCGGGGGACCTACCTATATTTGTCGAACTTACTTAAATTTTATTTAAATAATTTTAAAAAATTGCAAAGAAAAAACACAAAAAACTCAAGTAAGAGTAAAAAAATAAAGTAAGTTTCAAAAGACAAATAGAAGTAGAAATAATCCGAAATCCGTCAATTTTATTAATGAAGTAAAAGTAAAAAGTAACTTTTTATAAAACTTCTGTCTCCTACCTGTCTAAAATTTATTGTTCTAAAAGGAATCAGACACGGAACCTTAATTTTTTAGAAACTTGTTTTAATTGTTTGGGTAATTAATGGCCTTCTTATTTTTATTTCCCCAACAAAAAACCAACCACGTTTGGTTTGCTTTTAATATTTGAAAGCTGAAATTAAATAAATAAATATTATAGGTATATAAAGTGGTGTAAATTTATTTAACATTTCCTATTTTCTCACAAAGTTTGCTTGTTTGCAATACACATTTTTTTGTATATTCACACCCACCTGCAATGTTGTAAGCATAAAAAGTCCAACACAAGCTCAGTAAAAATGTAGAAAAATCTACCAAATAACACGTCCGTTCGTTCGCAGTTTAAATTACATAATCACTAAAAGTACTTTTTTGGTCACTTTAAGCATTAAACAGAGGGAAGTCTTTGGTAATCCGCAAAAAAGTAATTACTTCTATGTTAGATAACTAAACCGATACTTGTGTTTTTTTTTGCAAATTGAAAGAAGCTTGTTTTGAATTTTTAGAATTTCCGCAAACATAAATCATAAACAGACAAGTTGCATTGCTTTGTAAAATAAAACGAAAGTTGACAATTAAAATAACTAGTTCTAATATCCTAAATAATTTCATTAATTATTATACTTACTTTTATATTTATAAGCTTTTATAAGCTTATTATATTATTATATTATAAGCTTATTATATTAAGCATTAATTTTTAAAGGTTTTTATCTAAACATATTGTTCAATGTTTCTGTTTTTGTTTAATTATTTACATATAACATTGATTATCCTGTCGTTAAAATAAAATAAATATTAGAACTTTAATTTTTTATTGTTTTTGATCGCAGTTTTCATAAAACAAAATGATATTTTTACGTCAAAATTGAAAGCAGTTTATCCATAGCGTTAATTTTCTATGCATAACAGACATCTTATCTGTACTACGACATATAAAAAGTCACAATAACTATAAAAATAACGTGACTCTGACTCATAACGTTTATGATATCTGTGTGTTGCAAGATAAAAAAGTCACAGTTACGAGTATTTTATAAACCTTCTGACTCATTCTGTCATGTTTATGCCAATTACTATTTCCACTCAACATAATAATACTCGTTCCTTTAGGAAGTAAAAAATAACCAATTTAGAAACATTAAAGTTTACAGAACTTAAGATTAAAAAATTTTGGAGTAGTCGGTTTTAAGTAATTGAAGCCTTTGCGCAATCTTGAGTATAATCCAAAGCCTAAGTTTGTTAGTTCATATGTCCCACAAAACCAGGTTCATACTTAATCCAAAGTTTCCTTAAAAAAAATCCAAAGGATAGTTTTAGGCCTCGTTCATAGTCTGTTCAAAAAACAAACTCCGAAGGACAGTTTAAAAAAAAGTCCGAAGGAAAAAAAGTTATATTCAAAAGGTAAAAGTCCAAAAAACAGTGTCCAATAAAGGTGTTCATACTTCGTTCAAAATTTTCAAAAGAGAATGTTGGACAATACAAAACTGGCCTTTGGATATTTTAAAAGTGTCTTCTAGACAATCAAAAGGTTCCTTGGGACAGCAAAAACAAAGTTGAAATATCCCTTTTATCGTTTAATAGTTTTGGACATATTGTTTTTTGGACGTCCATAGGACAGTATTTAAAATAGTGTTCATACTTTGTCCAAAAAAACGAACCTCTGAAATTTCCCAAAGAACACCTTTGGGTCTATCTTTTGTACTGGTGTCCAAATTGCTTTGGTACATTTTCGACAAAGTATGAACAGGTAAAAAATTTCCTTTGGACGTTTATTATTTTTTCCTTTGAATTTTTTCCTTTGGACAATTTTAAGGAAGTATGAACCAGGCTTTATTGCTACTCCAAGTTTCTATATTTCTGAAGCAGTATTGTTAATCACAAATCCAAGTATAAATATTATAATAATACTCTGTCATTTTTGTCTTCCTGGTTATCTTGAATGTATACATAGTAATGCATCCAAATCGTGTAAGTGTAAGCAAAAATGCAGTATTGATTTTATACCGCTTCTTCAATCGACCAAAGTCACATAAGAAATAATTTGTATACGGTTTGCTTGAAAATTACGTAACTGTAAAAGCATCTGATTTTTTTGTTTAAAAACCGCTTAAAAACTTCTGAACGTACTATTGCTGGAAAAAACATCTTACGGAACTATATACCAATCAGCTGCGTGCTAACCATGCTTATGCAAATTATTTCTTATGTGACTTTGGTTGATTGGCGAGCATGCAGTATAGTACTGTGACACAACCGGAATGACAGAGGTAACAAACGGTTAATATATTCTATTTAAGTTGATTGCCATACGGTCCGTTGTATTTGTATTGTGTGATTTTTCGATTTGTTCTCTTATAGTCACATATTTTTAAGCTTGACGAACAATAGTAATTTGCAAGTTTATGCGGTTAAACATATATACAACACTGTTGCAGTTTTTATAGTCTTATGCAATAACAATAGAAAAAATTATACTCACAGCAACCTGTGACAAGCGCGAAATAGCCAGTTTTTAAATTAGAAGATTTTATTTTTTGTGTGAGAAATAACTATAAATTTGAAAAAAGTGGAAATTTTAGGCTTGTCAAAGATTGGAAAAGTGGCAATTTTAGGCTTGTCAAAGATTGCTGTGCGTATGCTTTTTTTAAGTGCTATTGCATAACACTATACAAAGACAGCAACAGTGTTGTGTATTTAGTCCAACGTATAAACATATCATTATGATTTGGTATAAATTTTTTTATTCAGTAAGCTGCCGACAAACCAGACTCAAATTTTTTATGGTCACATATGTCCATTTCAGACTAGTCCACATCTTTTCTGTCTGAACTTATACGCCTGGGGAGAAATCAACACTTTTTCCTGCTTTATTCTTAGAGCATTTTTCAAGGCTACTTATATTTAAAAAAAAACATTTAATATTGTAAAAAAATTAATAGTAGTTTTTTATTTATAACTTTTTTAACAATAGAGTTTATTTAGTTTTAAATTTACCTAGAATAATTTTAAAACCTAATTAAAAGAGAAAATTTTTGTCAACTATAAAAGTTAATTTAGTTTAAAATTTATCTAACATGCGTAAATTAAAAAAGAAAGCTTATATCCACAATAGAATTTATGGAGCCATCTGATTTCTTTTAGTTTTACTTTTTTGTTCCCTACGAGTATATATTTTCATGACTAATAGGATTTTAACATTTATTTCTATAAACCAAAATATTAACTTCAGGTTTGTATATTTATATTCTTTTATCTGTCTACGTTTCCATGGTTATTTTTGATTAAATGTCTAATGTAAACTCTTAAAATAGCATCATTTGCAATTATTGAAATTAAATAAAGTATATAAATAAAGAAAAAAAAACAATAAATAAAATTAAAACTTTCCTTTAAAAATAACTTCTAAGTTTAAAAACAATTTTTGATTTAATTTCGTTTTTTATTAAAAAAATCAAATTTATCAAAGTCAAAAAGAAAAGTGACCACAATTCAGAATGCATAATCAAGCGTGATTTTTTTTATTTAGAACATGTTTTAAAATATTTGATATCCGATTAAGTTTATAATTGAATTCTTGAGATTCGTTGTTGTTTTTGTATTATTTGTATTATTTGTACTGGTACTAAAACCAATTTCAGCATCAGTGATTTTAGTTCAAGTAGAAAAAACCAATCCTTAAATTAATTCTAGTATTTAAACCCAACGATACTGCAATGAATTTTCAATTTTAAAGTTTTACTGGGCTGGACTGGAACTAAAATTTTAGGTAGCGAATTTAATATATTATACTGAGACCACAATACGAAACGTTAATTTGGCTGGAAACTTGTTTAATGCACCCGATCGTACATGCACTGGACTTAGAAAAAATTAATGCTAAGTATTTATACAACACTAGGAAGTTTAAAACTTTAAAAGCATCCCCTAAAGTTTAAAAAAACTAAACAAAGGACTATCAAAAATTAAGAATATAAAATATAAAGAATATCGAAAAAAAGAAAAATATAAAAACATGATATTTTTTCATTATTAACAAGCAATTTATTTTGCAAACAATATAAAATATAAAGAATATCAAAAAAAATAAAAACATTATATTTTTCATCATTAACAAGCAATTTATTTTGCAAACGAACAATAAGCGGTTTACAATCCACTGCCCAAACCAAACAACCAATCACTGTTACTCATATGATAACAGAAAGATGGCTTACTACTGTAAATAGTTAATTGACCTATGGTTTAATTTAATTTTTTAGAAAACGATCTCTATTTGTTACCATTTTTGTTACTAAAAAAATTTTAGACGATTTTAAACAATTTTAAATTTGGAAACTTTAATTTATAAGTCGTGTCCTGTTTTGGATTTAAAATAAAGGAAAAAAATTCATTTGGGCTAAAATTAGATAGCTATATTTTGTGAGCGTAAAAAAGCATGGTGTTATTAAAAGAAAGAACATGTGACGTTTAAAAAAACCTGTTAAATATAAACAGGTTTTGTTTGTTTTCTTATTTGAGTTTTTGTAGAGAAAAGTTTTAAAACTGAAAATAGTGTGATTTACTTATTCCGCTAAAGACACCTCTTAAAGCTACTTTATGACTAGAAGCAGGTAGAAGGCAGCAAATTTTTCTCGGAAGCAGGTATGGTGAAGGTAAGTAGGAAACAGCGATAAATTTCTAGAAGGCAGGGCGGAGGCAACCATAACGGTCTCAAAGGAAGGAAGGAGGCATGTGGCACTACCTTTGTTATAAGTTAAAGCAGCTAAATCTGCTTCTTGGAGATAGTTAGAACCCAGGTCAAAAATAGGAAAATTTAGAATGGAGGCAGGCTAGAGGCAACTACGAAGCAGCTAAATTTGCGAGAAAGGCAGGTAAAAACCTACTTTCCCAAATGAGGCACCTCATCTTTACCGGGCTATATCATAAAACGAGAAAAAATTATTTATATTTTGAAACAAAATTTTATTGCCTGGAGTTTATAAAATGTTTAATTTATTAAGCTGAGAAATATTTTTAAATGTCAAAAAATATTGATTTTTTTAATTCAGTAGTGTTCACCTACGTAAATATCACCCACAAGTTAATTTGCAACAAATGCATAAGGGTTTTTTTAGTTTTATTAGCATCCCGTCAGGGTTAAAAAGACTTTGTTTTTATATTTTACTTTTTCATAATTTTCTAATTGCTTAAAAAAATTCTTATATAAATCTACACAAAACTGGCGACAAAACTCAAACTGTGAAGAGTCATCTCCATAACGCGAGGTAGAATATGTACGCGACGTATATTGGAGCATAGCTCATAGCTCAGACTTTTGGCTATCTTTTGAAAAGATTAGAAAAAAATTGTTTTTCTATGACGTCATCACTACGGCCGATGCTGTGAAAAAAATCTGGTCCCAAAAAAAAACAAAAATTTGTTATTAGTAGGAAATAAGAAACGCCGCTTGGTATGCTGTTAAAACATACTTTTTCGAGTTTTTTCTGAAAATTTGAGCGAAATCGGCTGGCTCAAATTTTTTTTTATGATGCGTTGAAAGTGCGCGGTTTTCGCGATTTTTCGCCAAATTAATAAACTGCAAAAAATATAGCTTTTGTTTTACTTCCTACTCGACCTGTGTACGATTTTGATCATATTATTATATATCAAATGTCCGCCGGGTTTTTATCCATTATTTTTGACCTTAAAGTTTTTTTTGGGGTTGACCCCGCAGGGGCTAGGGGGTGGGGCAAACACAAATGCTGAAAAATTTTTTTCAATATATCGTTTGTGTAAAAAACCTAATATTAAGCTTACAATTAGCTATCAAAAATGACGAATTTAAAATTTGAAAGCATTTCAAGCCCGTATGCTGCAGCAGCAAATCTCTAAATTTAAAAGTTTAAAGATTTGCGTTAAATCGCAAAATAAATTTTCGTTAAAACTCGAAACTACTTCCTTAAGCTATGCAAATTTTTGTCATTACGTCATAATTAATGAATTTTATTGGCTCTTCCACAATTAAAATAACACAATTCAGACCAGATCACGGATTCAAACGTTTTAACACGAAAAATAGCATTACTTCAAAAAATTACAAAAGTTGGGAAACATAGTTATTAGAAATTTGTTTTTGTGTTGAGAAACGGAGAAACATGTTTGCAAGTGAAGTAAGAAAAGACTTAAAAAAGAGCATTTTCGCTGCAATATTTGGCAAGTTTTTAGTATGATTTTAACTTCGAAAACATGTTCTTCTAACAAAATAACCTGGAAATTCGAAAAAAATGAACTTTTAAGGCTTACTTTTTTTGGAAAAGTTTTTAATTTAAAGATTTGCTGCTGCCAGCATACGAGCTTGGAATGCTTCCAAATTTTAAATTCGTCATTTTTGACAGCTAATTGTAAGATTAATATTAGGTTTTTTTTACACAAACGATTTATCGAAATTCGTCATATGTGATAAATTTTACATTTTTGATGGTTTTGAAAAAAAATTTTGAAAAAAATTTTTGGCATTTGTGTTTGGCCCCCCTAGCCCACGGGGTGGAAGGGGTCAACTTCCCCAAAAAATTTTAAGGTCAAAAGTAAGGAATAAAAAACGGTAGACCTTTGATATATAACAATATAATCAAAATCGTTCACACGTCAAGCAGGAAGCAAAACAAAAGCTATCTTTTTTGCAGTGTATTAGTTTGGCGAAAAATCGCGCAAACTGCGCGCTTTCAGCGCATCATAAAAATAATTTAAGCGCGCCAATTTCACTCAAATTTTTAGAAAAAACTCAAAAAAGTATGTTTTAACAGAATACCAAGCGGCGTTTCTTATCTCGTACTAATAAAAAGTTTTGTTTTCTTTGGGACCAGGTTTTTTTCACCACATCGGCCGTAGTGATGACGTCATAGAAAAACAATTTTTTTCTAACCTTTTCAAAAGATAGCCAAACCTCTGATATATGTCTTGTACATATTCTACCTTGAGTTATGGAGATATGATCTTTCAAAGTTCGAGTTTTGTCGCCAGTCCGCATCATTTTTGTATAGACTATTTAGTTTATTTTCGTATGTATTTTTTCGCTTTTATGTTTTTCGTTTTAAAACTTATATTATTGTAATGTATTTATTATTTCACGCATTTATACCTGTACTAAATCTGGTCTATGTATAACACGACAGAAGATGGTAAAAAAGTTACCGAAAGCTTTTATTTCGAGATAGGTTGTGAGATTTATGTTTTTTATTGTATTGATTTTGAAAAATGAACAAACTATGTATTAGCACTTTTCATATATCTATTTATTATCAAAATGATTAGACATTACATTTTTTATATTAACAATTTTGGAGTAGAATCTAATAAGCAAATCATTTTATCTTAAAAATCATGAATTGATTGTTAATCTTAATAAATTTAAAATTTGATTTTTTTGTTTCTATAAATAAATAGACGTAATGTCTGTGTGCGTGTGTGTCTGTATATATATATGTGTGTGTGTCTGTTCCCCAACTCCTCCCAAACCACCCAATGGATTAAGGTTATGAGGTATCATTGGAAAGCTTATACCCCAGGGAATGCCGTAAGGGGTTGAATTTTTCAAAAAAATTTCATGGACATTTTTATACTGGACAACACATTTTCACCAAAGGGGGATCCCATGGATTTTGGGACTTAAAAAATTTTTTTTTGAATTTGTTCAAACTTATTGGAAAGAGTAATTAGGCAATGTTAAGTCAGAATATCATGTTTTTAAAAAAAATTGAACATGGAAATCTTTATACTGGACAACCTTTTTTCACTAAAGAAGAGAATGTTTTTGTGCAAATGCGTTGTCCAGCCTAAGGATGTCCTTGCTGACCTGCTGATGACCTTGCTCCCCAACAACAAAAAGGATTGGGCTAAATAAGATATTATTGCAAAGCCTACAGTCCAGAAAATGTCATAAAGAGCTTGAAATTTTGAGAAATTTGCATGGACAACGCATTTTTACCAAAGAAGGGACCCATGACTTTCGGAACTTAAAAAATTTTTTGTCTTTAAATTGGCTTAAACTTTGTGGTAACAGTAATTCGCCAATATAAAACCAGAATGTCTTGTTTTTTTGGCAATATTTACATGGACATCTTAATGCTGGACAACGTGTTTTCACTAAAAATAAGAACGACCTTCCTCCCCAACCAGAAAAAAGATTGGGCTAAATGAGATATCATTGCAAAGCTTACAGTCCGGGGAATGTCATAAAGGTGTGAAAAAAAATAATTCCATGCACATCCTTAGGCTGGACAACGCATTTGCACAAAAACGTGGGCTCTAGGGACTTTGGAAGTTGAAAAATTTTTGTCGTTGAATTGGCTTAAGCTTATTGGTTAGAGCAACTAGTCAATGAAAAGCCAGAATATTATGTTTTATTGGAAAAATGAACATGGACACTGTTATACTAGAGAACGCATTTTTACCGAAAGGGAGATTAAACCTTCTCCCCAAGCGCGGAATAAATTAGATTAAATGAGGTATTATTGCAAAGCTTACAATTTGGGGAATGTCACAAAGGGGTTAAATATTAAAAAAATAATCTGGACATTTTTAATTTGGATAGTACATTTTCACCACAAGGGGCCTTATAAATTTAAAGTTAAATTTTTTTCGATTGCTAATTGTTGCTATTGCCACTATTTATTACAAATAGATATTAGTAAATGGAATGCCAGCGTATTATTTTTCTTAGAAAAATCAAAATAAACATTTTTATGCTGGACAGCGAATTTTTTCAAAAGTTGAGATGAACCTTCCTCCTTAACTACGAAAAGGATTGAGCTAAATGAAATATTATTGGAAAGCTTACAGTTTAGAGAGTGTCATAAGCGGGTTAAAATTTGAAAAAAAAGGCATGGAAATCTGTATTCTGGACCAAGCATTTTCACCAAAAAGGCGGAAGGGACCATCCTTGCTAACTATGCAAAGCTTACAATTCAGATTATCATAAAAGCTTACAATTATCATAAAAGGATTGAATTTCGAAAAATTAGCAAATGAATCTGAGAAATACAGATATACTTATTTGTCAGCCGTTCGGTTGACACGGGCTACTTGTATTTATAAATGTATATAGGTTTATTATTAGTTTTTTCTTGGGTGATGTACGCGAAATAAACAAAACAATTAACCTACATATACTTTGCTCCATAGAAAAAAAACTCGCAGGTTTCGATTTTTTATTTCCGCCTTATCAACCAAATTATAACTTAAAGCTAAAGTCTTCCTGGGTGAAATCAAGGGCGTAACCAAACTCTGCCAGGGAGAAATAAACAATAAACCCATGAGCGAGAAAAATTTAAAAAAAAATTTTCAGCGGTTATGTAACCAATTATTATTTAGTTGCGTCATGTGTTTCTCTGCACGTGATATTTTCTCAAAAAACGAGTGGTTACTTCACCACTCATCTATTTTCACCCTGATAGAAATTATCTTTAGTATACGGAAAGATTGATCAAACACATAGTGACTCCAAAAACAGCAGTAAAACTGTTTACTACATACTAAACTTCAATACAAAATTTTCAAATGCAACTTATATTTAGTATTTCTGAAATCTGACGACAAAAAGAACGCGTAATTTTCTTTGGATTTCTTCGAATTGCGTTTTTCTTTTTACGGCAGTTTTTCTAATCTACCGTAAACCTCCTGTTTAAGCCGAAGATAAAACTAAATAATATCTAATATCGACCACAATCATTAAATAACAGATGGAAAGTAATTAGCTATAATTTAAGCTTTTTGCTGATTGCCTTTAGGTAAAAAATGAAGTCGTGCGATAATCCGCTATGACCGAGGAATATCGCGATAATTGTCTTTAGAATTTGCTTAAATTTGCTTTTGGTTTATTGTCTTTAGGATTCTGCTACGGCAGCCTGGGTCAAACTTGCATCAAAACCTTTGTATCTTTTTACACACAAAGACAGCTAGACAGATTGACAGACAGACATTACATTACGTGTTTAGCATTCATACCCTTTGAAGCA
The DNA here is from genome assembly GCA_030248175.1 of Microlaimidae sp. YZB2_3. NCBI lineage: Eukaryota > Metazoa > Nematoda > Chromadorea > Desmodorida > Microlaimidae > Microlaimidae sp. YZB2_3. The sequence goes on along the minus strand of JASAMX010018047.1, from coordinate 4,959 downwards.
ATCCCACGTTGGTATATGCGGTTTCCAAAAATTTCGAATCGTGAATTCGCGCGGTTGCATTGGTGGTGCTGTCTATTTGACCTTGCGTGTCGCTTTTTTTTTGACTAAATTCTTGCGACCGAAATCCAGCGTGAACTTCGAGTTTTTCACCGCTTCTGTTATTCGGATGATTCCGCATAAATGTTTCTTCGGCTGTTGGGTTGCCATAGCAATCTACTCTTCTTACATGTACCCCACCAGAATGAGTCAAAATTACGTTGATTTTATACGGATTGTGACAGTTTATGTTAGAATAACGACGTTTTCTTCCATTAGCACGCCAGAGCGCGGTTGAATGCGGGAAAGTGAAGCTTCCGCGTCGTTATTTAGATACAAAGTGTCACAATCCGTATTAAATCAACGTGACTCTGACACATTCTGTCATGGTAACGACGCTAGCTTCCCCACTTAAGCTGCGCCCTTCTTCGGTGTCTTCAAAGTTAAAACGGGATAACAAGTGTGTGACACGCCGCTTGTATTTTTGAGTAATTTTTATGTAATACTTTTTTTTCGCGAAAGGTCAGATAATTTTAGTTTAGATGTTGCTTAACTATTCATTTTTCCTCTTTTAATTATTATAACTGTTTATTATGTTTATTATTATCAAGAATATATAACCTAAGAGAATATCCGAATGTACGCTAAATTTTTGACCAAAATTTCGCTAGAAAAATCGCACTCGCAAACGTTTGTGCGACTTTTCTAGCAAAAATCCGCCATTTTCTGCTAGTTTTTCCGCGCTGCGATTTTTAACACACTGTTAGTTTTATTGCAGTGCGGACTGCGACTTTTTTTGCACTCGTGTGGTTTGTGGCAGGCTACCGCCAGAGGTGTTGGTCGCATAACGCACACCGATTCACCTCTCTCTGGCAGCAGCACCTAAGTGCTATTAGAAAAACGGATGGTTAGCTATAACTAGGACAAAACTGTAGCAATAGTGTTGTGGAAAGTTATTATTAGAAGCGTTAATAGAAGCGTTAGAAGCGTTAATAAGGATTAAAGTTAATACTTGCATATTAGTAGATGTTGATCTTTATATTCTATGAAGTAAACGTAGGAACTTCAAGGTGGCTTGAAGCTCAACTCGGGGTCCAAATAGTTGTTTATTTATTGGTAGAGTTCCAGCTGGCCAGATTGCCAATCTTTCTCTATGCCAGAGTGGACATTCTTGAAGGAGATGTGCCAGTGACTCTACCCTTCCACATTGACAGAGGTCAGAGGGGATTTTCTTTAACTTGTAAAGCTGGCTTGCAGTTGGAAAGCGATTGAACCGACAGAGTAGTAAAACTCGTGATTGGCTTTTTGGAAATTTGTTGATAGCATCTCTCTTTAATGGCCGTTTCTTATTTCTAAGAAAAAATTTAGCAGCAGGTGATCCAAACTCTTCCAAAAATTGGGCATGAGATTTTTGTAGGCTGTTGACCAGAGATCGTTTGGCTGCTTGCAATGAGACTGAGAGAATTCTTTGAGAAGTATCCATTTGAGCAGCTTCTCGGGCTGCAGCATCTGCTGCTGTGTTACCAGAGATTGCAGAGAGATGTCCAGGGATCCATTGGACAACAACAGAGTTGATTCCCATTTGTTGACCAGATATAAGGTTTTCAGCATGCAGAATAAAATCTTGCACTAATGATTCTGCAGGAGCACAACTGTGTATTGTGTTGGCTATTTTAATTATTGCTGATAAGATGTCGCACAATAACACAATTTTAGAAAACCCAGTAGGCATGCGTGGATGATTGTTTTGAGTACGGATGATTTGAAGACCACTGATCAGGCCACAAAGTTCAATTTCGCAAATGCTCCACAGTGAACTTATTGGGATATTGGATCGTATAGAAGTGTCTTGGCCATGAAAAAACACTGCTACTCCAGCACCAGCTATGTTTTGATGTATATTGAGTGATCCATCTGTGTAGACTTGCAGATATTCTGGGCTAGGATATTCTTCATCAATTTCAGTCTGGGATATCAGTTTATTGTTTGTGTAAATGTTAAGTGTATTAGAGGTGAGTAGCAAAGGGTTTCTTGGTGAGGTGTTGATTGGAATTTTAGACATTTTGTCTAGATCCGGTGAAATAGAAGATGATCGCTGTTGGTTTGTTAAAGTGCTGTTATTTCGTTTTATTTTTTGTGGTTTTGAAGGCAGAATGACTTTTTATTGTTTTCCAAAGTTCGTTTGCCTAAGTGAGAATCTGGCAAGCGAGGTAGTCGTTGTGCACTGTGTACAGCTGCTTTAAATATTAAATGGTGGTGTAAAGGAGCAAGATCACATTGTTGTTCCATGGCAGCTATTGACGTGGAAATTGGTGCCCCAGTAAATTGTCAAATAGCTTGATTTTGAATTGATGAAAGTTTTTTCTCAGCAGCTTTTGAAATCGAATGGGACCATATTGGCGCTGCATAGTCTAATGCTGATCTAACAGTTGCTATGTATAGTGGGCGGAGTTGGGGAAGCAATAGTCCATATTTGAAACCTGAAAGTCTTTTAATGACGCCTAGTCTACTTTGGGCTTTCTGGATAACTTTTTGTATGTGGTTTTTCCACTTAAGTTTGCGATCAAATACTACACCAAGGTATGTTGTAGTTTGCTTGATAGGGATAGGTTGTCCTTTATAACTTATTTGGGGCCAATGGTGATGATTTGGGTTCATTCGTGACAAGGAGAAGAAAACTGCCTGTGATTTATTTTTGTTTACAGTAAAATTTCGTTTTCCACACCATTTTTCTAAGTTTAGCATACATTCATTTGCTTTATCCTGTAAGTACTGAGGATCCGCCGATGTGATGTGATATTTTAAGTCGTCCATAAACATTCCGATGTTTGCGCCATTGGGTAAGTATTGAGGAAGAGATAGTTCATCCATTAAGAGGGTGAAAATAAGAGGACTAAGGCATCCACCTTGAGGGATACCTATCTTAAGGGGTTTTCTTTTTGATTTGACTCCTTTCACTTTTGTTTGAATAATCCGATCAGATAAGTAGTTTTTAATCCATGCCAGCATTTTGCCTGATATGCCTAATGATGTGCAACGTTCAATGACGTCTTCATGCATTACACTGTCATAGGCTTGAGTAAGGTCGATAAAAATGGCTAAGGTGTGTTCTTGTTTCTTAAATCCATTCTCAATATCTGATTCTAACGTTTGTAGTAGGTCAGATGTTTCATGGCTAGTTTTTGATCCAACTTGATTTGGAGATCTATTGTTTGTCTTTTCAAGCCAAAAAACCAATCTTGCTAATAGGATGCGTTCCATCCATTTGACTAGTGCTGATATGAGTGATATTGGCCTGCCATTTTTGGGATCTGTTTTATCTTTTGCTGGCTTAGGAATTGAACAGATTTCAGCAAGTTTTCAAGTGCTTGGCAAGATTCCTTCATTCCCTAGTAAGGCACTATCATCAAGATGAAGCAGAAATTCTGGTCGAATTCCATCAGGACCAGCTGCTTTACCACTCATTATTCTGTTGAGAGCTGCTTTAACTTCTTCTATTGATATTGGAGCATTGAATATGGGATTGGATTTGTCTTTGATTGCTGATTGAATCTTCTCATACATGTTTCTTTTTTAAAGTTGTATTTGTTTTTTTTCTGTTTTTTGGTTAATTTTTGGGTTGGGTTTTGCACATTTAGACGGTCCAAAAGTTCTTGATGGCAGTAATAATCATTAAGGAGATCTCCTTTTCCCTGTTTTTTTCTTTCTTCAATTTCATTGTGGCATATGATTGTATTAATATTCTCCTCAGGGGTTGCAAAAAGTGATCGGTATGTGTTGAACAGGCATTTGGATGAATTAATGGATGATATTCTGATTTTCCATTTTTTACGTAATGTTGTAAGCTGGCATTTTCGAGCTCTGGCTGACGCGTGATTATATTCTGTTTTTCGCAACCTGCGTGTTTCAGGGGTTTTAGTTTTAATGTACATCTTGAAAGCTTTGCGACGTGCCCGTGTTAGTTTAGCCATTTGTGGTGTCCAAATTGCTTTCCGAGGTTTACTTTTTGATTGTTTCCTTGTGAATTTGGGTATACAATTAGCTGCAGCGTTTAGCAAAATTTTGTTGATTTCTTCAGTGGCTGATATGATGGAAAGATTATATACGTCAAGTTGACCAATTTTCTTTGTTTGTTCCTTGTATTTGGTCCAGTTAGCCTTTTGGAAGTTGTATCTTTGAATCTGGTTTGTAAGCGATTTGGAAGTGTTGGTTGGATTATCAAGAAAAAGTGTAGCTACCAGAAGAAAATGATCGCTGCCCAGGTTATCAGGCATACTGAGAGTGCAAATGTAAGGAATTTGAATTCGAGTGCAGATAATATCAGGTCGCGATCCACTAACAGAGGCACGATGGATAAGTGTGGTTGAGGGTTATCTTCAAGGATGATAGAAAAGTCTTCTTGTTGTAATAATGATGCCCACTGATCTGCATTTCCAATTGATTGGATATTTGATCCTTCCCAATGTGGGTGATTGTAGTTGATGTCTCCTAGTATGATGACATTTTTAGGTAGGTGCTTCAGGAAGGATGGATTTAATTCTTTTGTCGGAGGCCGGTATATGTTTAAGAAAGTGATCCATTTATTCTGCATTAGTACATCTCTGGCTTGATATTCGACGTTGCCTAGACTGGCTATTGCTTCATTATTTAGGATTGATTCTTTTGTTGTGAAATTGTGATGCACTAACAAGATAAGACCTCCTTCTGTGGAGTGTAGGCGATCCTTGCGGAAAATTTGAAAATGTGGAATATTGTATTGATGTTTTGGGTTGAGCCATGTTTCTTGCACTGCTACAACATTTGGTTTAATGTTAGCAAGGACTTCTTTGAGTTCTTCATGTTTTTTGATAAGACTTGATGCATTCCAGGATACAATTTTAATCTGTTTCATTGTGCCAATTCATTCATTTATTCGTTCATGGG
>JASAMX010018046.1:0-16862 GCA_030248175.1 Microlaimidae sp. YZB2_3 | reverse complement strand
CCCTCACTCCGCTATCTGCTCTTGAAAAATATAACAGTTAGCAAAGTTGTAAGCGGGCTGGAGCTTTAAATAACCGAGCCCAGCCCGCGAGAATTTTCGGTTCAGTTCCTCCACCCACCGTTTTTCAAATTCGGCCCGGCCGACCCGCTGATTAAAAATACTAGAATAAATCATATTGTCTTAATCTTTAACTTAACTTACATTTTCTCGCTAAAAATCTCTCACGGATGTTTATGTATATATGTTTATGTAACCCGTAAGCTATGACCGGCTTATACGCAATGAAAATATATGCTTATGCTAAAGAAATTTAAGAGCACATCATTTTTGAAAAAATCATATTTGTAAATATATTTTATGCATTTTTTTTTAAAATTACCTGGGGGCATTCTTGATAATAAAAGAATGTATCGTTTATATCATCTATTAAATGAGATGAACTCTTATAATTTATAAACAAACAACAAGGACGAGGAGAATTTAAGCCGTTACTTTTAATTTAAATGGAAAATTTAAATTACCTTTAGTTTTACTGTTAATTTAAGCGGAGAATCATATCAGGTTATCGTAACACCTACCTTCCTAAAAAACAACATTATTAAATAAAAATACAGAACAAACCCATATAGACACACAAAATAATAAATGAACTAGCTGAAAAATGCTCTAAGAATAGAACAGGAAAAAGGGACGATTTTTCCCCGGGCATATGTTTAGACGGAAAAGAATGTGGTTTAGTCTGAGATGGATATTATGTAGACTATAGAAAATTTGCATTTGGTTTGGGCAGCTGCTCCCTAAATAAAAATTTCTACCATATGATAATGATTTGTTTATACATTTGTCAATTCCGTATCTACACACAGCACTGTTGCATTTTTTTAGTTTGATAAATTTAAATTGAAAAAATCATACTCAGAGCAATTTTCGACAAGCGCGAAATCGCCACTTTTCAATTTGAAGGTTATATTTGTATGTGTAAGAAACAACTATAAATTTGAAAAAGTGGCGATTTCGCGCTTGTCAAAGATTGCTGTGAGTATAATTTTTTCAGTTGACATTTCATCAAACTAAAAAAAAATGCAACAGTGCTGTGTGATTAGATCATTGTATAAACAAATCATTATCATATGGTAGAAATTTTTATTTAGTGAGCAGCTGGTCAAACCAAATGCAAATTTTCTATAGTCCACATAATGTCCATCTCAGACTAGTCCACATTTTTTCTGTCTAAACATACGCCCGGGGAAAAATCGCCCCTTTTTCCTGCTCTATTCTTAGAGCATTTTTCAAGGCTAGTCTACCACTTTTTTGAATTAAGTAAAAAAATAGCCTAATAAGCCATAGTTTTAGCTGCGCAATGACATTATGTTTATAGTCATTCTGTTGCCGAGATATACTTTTTTAAATAAAAAGTAATAAGAAGAAGATGATGAAGTATTAATGATGATGATGATTAATTAGAGTTAGTGCGGTGCAGTGGCGCTCCAGACAAAGTTTACCTACGTTCTCTAAATATAGTTGGCGCGATGCCGTGCGCCAATGATTGCAAATATAATTTTAAAGTAAAAATAATAATAAGATGATGATGAATATGAATTACAAAATTTACTCACGTTCTCTAAGTATAGTGTGCGCGGTGCGGTGGGTTAAATTGTAATGTGGCACCCCCGCACCACCGATGATTACCAACCGGCGCGTGGCGCTCCCGCGGCACCGACGCTTATTATTATTTTTTTAATAAATAAAACTTTGAATTAATTTTGTCATCAGTAATGCAAGATTTAAAAAAAGTACTCTGTTGTTTTCGCCGATTTCCGCACGGTTGAAGCAGATGGCGCTGGGAACTGGTTCCGTTTCTGCCACCAATTAAAATCGGTCTGCTTTTATGAAGGGATGTTGGTTGTCTGCTCTGTACAATCCTTATTGTTGCCAAAAGGCTGTTATTGTGCGGTTGGGAGTTTTTATTTGTCTATTTTTCAAATTTTTTATTTTGATCAATAAATCGATAACAAGGACCTAAATCAAAAAAGTTCTTCCTAAGAAAGTTGCGTAATTCCTTCTTCTTTCTTATGTATGAGCCCATGTTTATTTTTGATCAATCAGTAATGAATAAGGAATATCGCTTTTAAGGATGGAGCGTTAGAATAATAATAATAAGAAGGAGGTTCTGAATTTCAAAATTTACCCACGTTCTCTAATAATGGTTGGCGCGGCGCCACGGGGCTAAATCGCCTGTGGCGGTCCCGCGCCACCCATGATTATTTATAATAAATAGACTCAAGCTTGCATTTTAGAAGCTTTATTGTTTTGTTGGATTCGCGCCGCCAAACTGCCGCCAAATCTGCTGCCAAACCGCCGTCATTTAAAAACTAAGTCAGTTATATGTAATAAATAATGTTAATCTCATATTTACAACTTTAAACGATTTTTTATAGTACAAAAAGCTGTTATTCTTTTTTTTATTCTACAAAAAAATTGAAAACAAAACTTTGTGAAAACAAAAAATTGAGTTGTTTTTCTTCACGGAGATCTCCTTTTTAGAAAGTAGCTGAGCAGACCATAGCCTATTGCGCCGTGGGGCATTTTGCTCCAGCAGCATAGCTATGTATATATAACCAGTTACCAATTTTAAGCGCGCTCCGCTCGATTTTTTTAGCGCGTAATATAGACTAACTCGGTTTTACTCGACTTTTTTTACTCAACTTTTTGTTAAGGTTAAGCCTATGCGTTCCTAAGCCTAAGTGAAGCCTTAAAAACAACCTAAACTTTAACAAATAGCTGTGCAAAGAAAGTTTTGGTTGTTTTTTAGGCTTTGCTTTGGCTTAATAACGCGTGGCGGTGGTTTAGCGGCAGTTTGGCGGCGGATTTGGCGGCGCACATTCAACACGTTTATTGTTTAATAAAACATTAGAATTTTTAAATTATTTAATATTTTAATAAACGACTTATCTAGCTATTATTGTTAAAAAAGTGCATTTTGATTTAATCGGATATTTTTTGCTAAAAAATTCCCAATCTCCAGTTGCAAACTCTAACCCAGGTACATCAATAATAGCTGCTTTAATCTCAACCATTTTTTATTTTTTCCACAACACATGCAAAATTATAGGTATGATTATTTGTATACCGACACTTGCATATAACTATCACTCTAAACATACGAAGTTTTTTACAGTACTTTTCCTTATAGCAAAAGCATCAGCCAAAGCCAATGGCAAAAATTAATTTATTTACCCTAATTATTATTAATATTTATTATTTTCCAGCTGAATTTTTCACCATATAAAACTGTCAAAATGCAAAATAATTTATAATTCAAAACATTCATAACAGATAGCGGCTAAAAATGTTTTCAAAAATAGCGTTTAAAAAAGCTTTAAAAATAAGTAAATAAATCGTACCAAAATGTAAAAACGTATGGAATATGAAAAATACTTGTTTTTTATAACTACACAAAAAAAAATTTTTTAAATTTATATAACAATGTGTATAATTTTTTGTCACTTCAGTGAAACCATCCTCGTTTTTAATCAATATATGTATAAAATATATATATCATTGTCCTACAATATGTATATTAGTTTTAAATTTGCTTCTACCAAAATAAATAAAGTCTATTTGCCAGATATTTATTGTCTGTCGATTTTGATTAAACCGAAAAATATGAAAAGCGCGTAACAAACACACAGTATTAATATACAAATTTTGTAAATAATTTAAAGCCAGCTAGAAAATTAGACTTGCTAAACTTCTAAGTTTTTGCGATGTTAAATTGCATTATATAAAGATAAAAAAATCTGATTTAGTTCTATTACATATAGTTCACAAAGAAATTCAATTTAGGTTTTTGCGTAGTTAGGGCTACATTGTACGTAACATCGGCCTTGCGTATTCTGCTATTGTGGTCATTTTGAACTTAAAGGCGCAGTATATTAATTTGTAATACTAAAATGCTGTTTTTTATACTAATAATTTGTGGATTTAAATTAATATAATCTAATTAAATCTGATTTACAAATAATCGTAAGCCGTAAAAGTTATTCTAAACTGTCTGTGTCATTAAAAAATCGGTAAAATGTTTATACGTAAAAGGGAGAGGAAATATCTGAGATTGGGGGAGGAAATATTCTGACGCAAAACCAGAATAGTTTTATACCGGCCGTGAAACTTTTTTCGACGCAGCTAGAATAGGTTTGGGGACTTTAGAGCCGAGGGACTTTAGAGCCGGGACTTTAGAGCCGGACCTGGGGACTTTAGAGCCGAAATGAAAAATGCGTTTGCAAACAATGGTAAAACAATATACAAGTAATATTAAAACATTTACATAACAAATGTAGCTAATTATGCAATGCGGTCATTATTATGCGGGATAAATATGCTTGGGGTTTTCTATTGTATATACAGAAGATGACAAGAATAAGGATTTGGCGGGAGAATGCTGGCGCCGTCTGGTAGTCTGGCTTCCAGACATTTTTTGTCGCCAAAGTGAGTGGGCGGGGTCCGTGCGCGCGCGCGAGTGTGTGTGTATGTGTGTGTGTGTGTGTGTGTGTGTGTGTGTGTGTGTGTGTGTGTGTGTGTGTGTGTGTGTGTGTGTGTGTGTGTGTGTGTCTGTCTGTCTGTCTGTCTGTCTGTGTCTTCCCTAACTCCTCCCTAACCACCCAACGGATTAAGGTGAATGAGGTTTCGTTGGAAAGATTATACCCTAGGGAATGTCGTAAGGGGGTTGAAATTTTGAAACAACTTACATAGACATCATTATACTGGACAACGCATTTTTACCAGAAGAGGAACCTTATGAATTTTGGAAATTAAAAAATTTTATGTTCAGGAAGTGGCTTAAACTTATTGGTAAGAGTAATTAGCCAATGTAAAGCCAGAATATCATGTTTTTTGGCAAAAATGAACATAGACATCTTTATACTGCACAACGTTTTTTTCACTAAAGAAGGGAATAGACCACAATGACCTTGCTCCCCAACCACAAAACGGATTGGGCTAAATGAGATATCATTGCAAAGCTTACAGTCTGGGGAATTTCATAAAGAGATTTAATTTTAAAAAAATTTTGCATAGACATATTTAGACTGGACAACACATTTTTACAAAAGGGGGAAGCCTATGGACTTTGGAAATTGAAAATTTTTTGTCTCTGAATTGACTCAAACTAATTGATAAGAGTAAGTAGCCAATTTAAAACCAGAATGTGATGTTTTTTTGGTAAAATTAACATAGACATTTTAATACTGGATAACGTTTTTCACTAAAAAGGGAAACGACCTTTCTCCTCAACCAGAAAAAGGATTGGGATAAATGAGACATCATTGCAAAGCTTACAGGTCGGGAAATGTCATAAAAGTGTTTAAATTAAAAAAAATTTCATGGACATCCTTAGGCAGGACAACACATTTGCACAAAGGGCCTTATGGACTTTGGAACTTGAAAAATTTTTTGTCGTTGATATGGCTTAAACTTATTGGTAAAGTAACTAGTCAATTTAAAGCCAGAATTTTATGTTTTTTTGGAAAGATCATCCTTGAAAACTATTAAACGAAGTGAGTTAACCCCTACTCAACCGGTCCAGTTCTAGAACTGTTCGGAACAGGTTCTAGAACTGTTCCGAACAGTTTTAGAACTGTTCGGAACAGTTCTGTTCAGAACAGTGTCAGAACTGTTCAGAACAGTGTCGAACTGTTCAGAACTGTTCAGAACTGTTCAAAACAGTGTCGAACTGTTCAGAACAGTGTCGGTGTACTTTCCAGTTTGCCCAAATTTGTGAGAAATTCGGCATTTGAAAATGTCGAAGTTGTACTTTGGTGCATTATAAAAGTCACCGAAACATTTTTCCAACACTTATCACGTGATTTTATTGTGTATTTTCGTTGTTTTATGTGTTTAAATATCATTTGCGGAGTTTTATTTATTTTTTGATTTTGAGAACTGCAAATCAGTCCTAGAACTGTTCTAGAACTGTTCGGAACAGGTTCTAGAACTGTTCGGAACAGGTTCTAGAACTGTTCCGAACAGTTCTAGAACGCATAGCACAGGGGCATGTAGAGTACCGGTTAAATGAGATAGCATTGCAAAACTTAAAATTCAGAAAATTATCATAAAAGGATTGAATTTCGAGAAATTAGCAAATTAATCTGAAAAATACAGATGTAATTATTTTCAGCCGTCTGGCTGACACGGGCTACTTGTGTTTTAAAATCCATTGATTCTAATTTACTGACAGATTTTAACCCAATTTTAATGTTTTGGTGTGACCTAAGTCATATTAGTTTTTTTTTGACAAAAATTATAGAAAAGTACTAAAATATTTTTCTTTTTATTAGGTTGACATAATGAGCACACTGTGGATTACATACAACTTCGATAAAAACCTGCAATTTATAGCTTTATAAAATGGCAATAATTTGCCATGGATGCCATTTTTTTATAATTACACATTTTCATATTTTTATCATCGATTAATAATCATGAAGACTAAATAATTTGGTCAAAAATACTATTTTTCTTTTTGCTTGAATTGACTTATTTGAAAACAACAAAAACGTTGAGCAAGCTTAAATGTGTCCATATTCATATTTATGCGGACTCCTTGGTTTATACATTTAATTTGTCAATTTTTTAACTTGTTGCACTGGTCAATTTAACACCTAAACATACATAGCACAGAAGATGAACGCCAAAATATAGAAGAAAGAAAACATTTACCTGGTTTTATTTTAAACACATAAAATGAAATTAAAAACAAATTAAGAAAAAAAGTCACTTTTAGATTACATATTCGTGATAAAATCAAAAATAATATAATACTATATATTATGTTAAGGAAAAATATGCCACTCAGTCTCAGAAGCGAAACGATTTGGTGCCATTTTTTGTGCACAGCCATTAATCGTTATGCGCATAAAATGGCAAAACAACTGCTTTTATTGAGGCATGTGTCGCGTAAATAAGCACTGCTCAAAAAGTAGCAGTGGTTTTGCGCATATCCTAGCATGCTAACTAGAACGCACTGCATTTTGAAGCACACACTTTAGCAATCTTATGCGCATATATGCGCATATATTGCACATAAAATGGCACAACCACAGGAAACTAAAAAATAAACCCACTAAAAAACCACTACTTAGTTTGCACACTGTACACAAAATACAAACTTTTAGTATAGACATACAAAAATAAAATCCAATGCAATACACAAAAAAGCTATTTATGTATTGCTTTGGATTTTAATTTTGTATGTCTATACTAAAAGTTTGTATTTGTACTAATAGCTTTGCTAAAATTTATAAAACCTATCAACTATAAAACTTTTATTGAATTCATTATGCGAGTCATTAAAAGATTCAAAAAGTAAACAGCAAGTTAATTTTTAGCTCAAAAAATCAAGGAAGAGCGCGAGACGCTCTTTCCCTTATATTAAATGGGTTATTAAGCCACGGCGCGATTAACCGTTGTTGATGGCGTATGCTGAAAAAAAATTCTTGAATAGCTCCTTCGGCAATCAAAACTGTATAATTTTTTCATAACCATACAATTCCTCATATTTTTCTGATATTAAAAAACTAAAAATTTTTCCTGAAAATGTCTGGCTTTCATGTTAATTAGCTTAATTTGCTTAACTTTTAGACTTTCGTGTTTTTTTATTTTTATTTTTGGGGTCCCACAAATATTTTTTTTTGTAATTAATATTCGGAGAAGATTTTTTGAGCTTAGATGCAAAATTGGACACACACCTAAATTCCATTTTGATATTTACTCTAATATTCGCAGTTAATTCTGTGCTCATGTAAAAAACGTCTAATTTTTTCTTCAAGTTTCGCATTGGGTATTAGGGCACTTGGGTCCCACCGATTTAACTGAATCAATTACGTATTCAGTAACTTCACAACTTTATAAACAATTTCTGGAGGTTATTTTTTGGTTTTGGCTATAATTACTGAAATATTTATAAAAAACCACTAATACTTATGGGAAAGAAAAAAACAAATCTCTTAACCGCTCAGTAACAGCCAAACGGCAACAATAACAATTTTTTAAAATTGTATTTAAAAAAATTCAAGGGCAAGGGACGGTAACGCGCCGCTTTCAAACTATCACAACGCAGTAATAAGTTATTTATTAAACATGTTTTCGTCGCTCCTATTCTAACTTAAATAAACACATAATATTTATAAACAAGCTGTAAACCTCGCGTTCTCGCTTAAAACTTAGTTAAATTTGATTGAATTTTGTATATTTACTGAAAGCCTGGGATTTAAATTTTCAAAACGCTAACCGCTCAGTTTTGATTATTTGTCTTTTGTCTCTACATTTATATAAGGTCAGCCATGTAACTTCTAGAAATATGGGGTCAAATAAAGCTAGTTTTTAAAAAGAAGGAATGCAAATAAATAATTCCTTCTTAGTTTTTTTGGATTAAATAGGCAATACAGGCTTAAAGCCTCAGTACTCCAACGCTTGACGTTCCGTGCTACAAAAACACTCGCTGACATTACTTTTGCAACTCACATAAGGCGTCGTATTTTTATAACATTAACAAAACGAGAGTTGTTACAGAGACAAAAATCTTGTACAATAGTGTTTTTAAAAAAATATATTTATTTGTGATTATTGAAATACTTGTATTAATAGTATTATGTTTAACAGTTTTCTATAAATTTTTTGTTGTTTACTCATTTTTTATAAACAATAACATTGAATCCAATGTTTTAAAAGACGGAAATTCCAGCAAAAGATGAAACAAAGTTTCGAAAAAAAGCTTTATATTGAATGGAATAGTATAAAGCTACAATAAGTCTAAAAACTAAATGCCAGAAAAGACTGAAACAAGTCTCTTTAAAACAGGCAAGTTAATAATACATTTTATTAAATTTTCAGAAAAACAAAATCCAATAAAAACAATAAGTGTAAAATCTTTGGTTTGCGTTTTTTTAACCATATGAAAATAATAAATTTACAAATCGCCATGGCGTGGATAAATTTTTGCATGTGTTAATCAGCTATTAATACAACGGTGTTAATTGAGTCAAACGTCACCGCTACGCGGTACAAAGATAATAATATTATTATTAACGTCTATTTAAAATTAAATAACCAGATTTAAGCCTGAAAAACCTTGAAAAATTTAGATTTAATATAAGGCGACTTTTTTTAATGTTTTCTATTTATTTATAAAACAATAAAATGGCAAAGTAATTTTTAAAGTAAAAGTCGCCTTATATTAAACGTAAATTTTTCAAGGTTTTTCAGACTTAGATCTGGATATTTGGTTTTAAATTGACGTTAATAATAATAATATTATTTTTGTACCGTAGCGGTGACGTTTGACTCAATTAACACCGTTGTATTAATAGCTGATTAACAAATGCAAAAATTTATCCACGCCATGGCAGTTTGTAAATTCATTTTTGTCATATGCTTGAAAAACGCAAACCAAAAATTTTACACTTATTGTTTTTATTGAATTTTGTTTTTCTGAAAATTTAATAAAATGTATTATTAATTTGCCTTTTTTTAAAAGACTTGTTTCAGTCTTTTCTGGCATTAATTTTTAGACTTATTGTAGGCAAGAATGCATAAGAGTAAGGAATGTCCGACTGTGTGTTAAACAGTTGTTCAAATTATAGGTAGATTATTCCACGGTGTAAATTTTTTATCATGTAAAAAAATCCACAACGCGTTGTGGAATAATCTACAATTTGTTGAATAATCTACGTGACAATTTTTCTACGTATACTGTAGATTATTCTACATGAGAACCGCAATTCTTGCAAACAAAAAAACTGCACACGTATAACTCTGTGATGATGTTTTTTTTTTTCACGTGACGTTGTCAAATATTCACCACTTTCGTTGAATCCAACGTATAAATTATTTTACATGTTAAAACATCAAATATCTTGAATAATTTGAATTATTCCACAGTATTATGTAAAAAAATTTGTTGTATGCATTTTGCGTTTACAATTTTTCATTTTGCAAACTTCGAACTGCAAAAATCCGTGAACGTAAAATACTCAGCAGAGGTTTTTTTCCACGTAATGTTGTCAAATATTCTAGGTTTTTTGTTGCATCGGACGTATAAATGATTTTATATGTTAAAAAATCGAATATTTTACTAATTTGAATTTTTCGACAGTGTAGTATGCTGAAAAACTTCATCTAGGAGTTTTGCGTTCGCAAATTTTTATTTCTACGTGATAAAAAATCAACACTGTAGAATAATCTACCTACAATTTGAACAAAAGTTTAACACACAGTCGGACATTCCCTACTCTTGTGCATTCCTGTTGTAGCTTTATACTATTCCATTTAAGGTAGAACATCACAGTTTTTTTTGACGACAGATCTTTTTGAATTACATTTTACTATACGTAATTTGACCTGCTGATTCAATTTTTGACATTCCTGTTTCTGTAAAAAAATGTTATCGTCCACAATCATCAAATAACATCAATAAAATACATGTCAAAAATACAAAACATTAATAAAGTTTATTACCAAAAATATTCTATTTTTTCATTTTCTATTTAGCGTATCTTAAATAATAAAACATTTTTTTAAATTAAAAAGCTAAAAATTAAAAAAAAAATTTTTCGGCGTTAAAAATATGGTCGAGCGACAACTCGACCCCATGGTTCCGAGGATCGGAGCCCGACGTACCAACCACTCGGCTACTGGGTCAGCTTGGATTTTCAATTAAAAGCAACTTTTAAAAGAATGGTTCAAAATGTAGTTTCTCGGCGTCAATTAAAAAAAATTAAACGAAAATTAAAAAAATAGATTTGTTATTTTTAAACGAAAGTTTGGAAATAGTTAGATAATAAGCCTTTACCATTTTTTTTGATTATAAACGATTAAAAAAGGACTTCAGGATTTTTTTAATTTATATTTTTGGAAAAAAATTTTTTTTGCAATTAAAAAAAAATCCTGAAGTCCTTTTGAAACCAGACCACCTCTAAAAGTTGCCCCATATATTACTCTAATTTACTGTAAAATTTCGCCCAAAAATAACGAATCAATTTTTTTTAAAAGGCCTCATTGTGATTTTCAGAGGTAGAATCCATGGACATCTTTTGCAAACTGGACAAACTTTTCGGTGATGTTTTTATAACCACTGGATAGCACAAAGTCTTAACTTTTTATAGCACCCCACTTTTATGGGCCAAAAATTAATATTTATGATGATATGTGACTTGTAGTCCAAGTGGTCAAAACTGTGAAGTTCTACCTTAAGGCTTTTTTTTGAAACTCTGATTCGTCTTTTGCTAGAATTTATATTTAATTTCTGATATCAGTCTTCTATTTGTAAGATAAGATAAATTGTTCTCATTAGAACTAAAGATGAATTCTATCAGGCTGAAAATGACTAGGTGGTAAAGTAACCACTCATTCTTCAAGAAAATATCACGTGGAGAGAAACACCTGACACAACTTAATAATAATTGGTTACATCATCTCTGAAAAGTTTTTTTATTATTTTTATTCTCAAGCGTTCATTCTTTATTTCTTCCTGACGGCGAGCGGTTACCCTTTGAATTTCAGCCTAAAGGATTTTAACTTTAGGCAGATTTAAAACTGTTAAAACACCCATTGCGCTAATTTTTAAAAGTTAAGTCAATGGATTTATAATGCAAATTGACTATAAAGTTATATAAAAAAGTAAAAAAGACAAATAACACATTTCTGTACAGACGAGGATAAAAATATGAAAAACATTAAGAAAATTACATTTAACAAAAGGAAACTTAGTACATACATGAACATGGAAAAAAAATTAAGAATTTTAGATTTATTTTAAATAAAACTTAATACATAAATATCACCAAAATCTGATCAAATTTTGAAATCTTTGAAAAATTAATTCAAAGATTTATAATGCTAATACAATACAAAATTACATAAAAAGGCGTTGTTAAAGTAGAAGAAAAACACATAAATTTCTGTAAAAACAAAAATAAAAATATGAAAACAGATTAAAAAAAAATTACATTTAACTAAAAGAAGTTTAAAAAAATATGATCAAAAGATTAACAATTTTACATTTATATTAGAGAAAACTTAATACACATTTATAAACAAAATGTAATAAAATTTTTGAAATCTTACACCTAATACGCAAATATTTAAGGGATAAGATGGTTCGGTTTAATTTCCCGTTGTTGTTGTTGTTGAATAACCTGAAACTTGTCTTCCCTATGCAGATTATGCAAAGGGCAGGCGCTAAGACAAGCCAGGAGGGGCGAAAATGTTTCACCCCTATGGTTAAGACTCTTCGTCCAACATTAATAACGATGTTGGCAACCTTTACCGCTAGAGTGTTCACTACATGCAGTGTTCACCCATTCCGAGGTCTTTGTCTAAAGGATTTTTTAAGTCGCGCCTAATATTGATCTTACTATTTAACGTCGTACATGGTCAGTATAGGTGTTCCTGCAAGGCCAGTGCTACAAACTCCACACACAATAGAGCTGTATTTGTCCACTGGTTTGCTAGATGGAAAACTGCCATGTGTGGCCGACGTACAACAACAAACACTCTAGCCATGCCACGCTGGACACATTTCTATAAAAGAAAAGATCCAGCAACCAGGTTTAGGTGGTAGTGGAACCCGTAGGCCCGTTAGGTGCTGCCCGAAGGTCAGCACAGTCCTGGTGGCTCAATGGCACTTTAATTTCCGGTGCACCCAGTTATCGACCAAACGACTATGTGTTTGTCTGAAATTGTTAATTTTAGGTTGTTTTATTCTAAATTAAATTAGATTTATATTTATTAAATAAAAACAATTAGATATAAAATGAATATTAAAACACAAATAAAATTATTTAAAATATTAAAAAATTATTATTTTTACACTTGCTACATTAAATTAATGATAAATAAACATATGAATACAAAATCTTACATTAAAAAATACATTAAACACTAAAATACCACAAAATGTATAAAACATAAATTTAAAAATAACTGTATTTACGTTGATAAACAATAATACAAAACTTATTTTAATAAAACTGCTGAATTAAGAAATAAGTTCATGTAAAAAATGGATAGGATACACAATTTAAAAAACACGCACAGAAAAAATATGAAAACATTCAAAAAAATAAAGGACGTTTAAAACAAGAATAACTCAGTACTTTGAATATTTTTAAATAAGCTTATTCCTAGATAACTTAATTTTAAAAAAGAACTCATTAGGCGCGGTAGCAGTTACACAAAAGTCAATGAACCAAGGTTGTTTAACTAAAATGTAAAATACATAGTCGTTTTTTCGTATTTTTACTTAGCGTCTTTGCAGAAATTTATTTCCGTTAGCTTTATAGTTTATTTTAAATAGTCTTATGTTGTGAATGTGTGATAATTTTAGTATTGAATTCACTATTTAACAATAAAACCATTAAAAATTCTTAACGAAAGTGGATTAATAATAAAGATCAAAGCCCATATTTTAATAATTATTTATCAAATTATTTAATTTAGAACCCAAATGCAAATTTTTTTAAGGGCTAAAGTTAGTTAATTTTTGTATATTTCTGCGTTCTTTTTTGTCCGCTCATGTCTGCATTTAATTTTCGCGGTCATGGTCCGCTCATGTCAGCATGCGGACAAGAACGGACCAATTAAAATTGTACGGTTATGACGTTTAAAAA
The DNA here is from genome assembly GCA_030248175.1 of Microlaimidae sp. YZB2_3. Taxonomy (NCBI): domain Eukaryota; kingdom Metazoa; phylum Nematoda; class Chromadorea; order Desmodorida; family Microlaimidae; species Microlaimidae sp. YZB2_3. The sequence goes on along the minus strand of JASAMX010018046.1, from coordinate 3,198 downwards.
AACAAATAAGACCGCAGAATTTTTTTTATTATTCTATTTTTTCACGAGAACAATTTTAGCCCTTAAAAAATTTGCCATTGGGTTCCAAATTAAGTAATTTGATACATAATTATTAAAAAACAAGTTTTGATCTTTATTATTAAGCCATTTTTGTTAAGAATTTTACATGTTTTTGTTGTTAAATAGACGATTCAATACTTTAATTGTCGAGGTTAGCTAGATTTTATTTGCCTATAGGCGGGTAACATTCAGATTTTTAATTTTGAACAAAACAGTCATTCACCTCGGATATAAAGAACAGGCTTGAAATATTATGCTCTCTTAGACACCTTACTGGTTTATGAGACCAATATTTCATACTATTGTTTAGGTAGAAAAGGTAATCATTGCAAATTAAACCACTATTTACTGGTTTCTCTTCAAACCAATATCAACTTTACCACAATTATGAAATCTATTAATAAGTTCACTACATTTGCTTAGGACCAGTAAAAACTAAATGGTTTATCTGTAATTATTTTTAATAATTAAGTAATTAATCAATAAACACCTACAAAATGGATATTTTTCCTTGTTGTTCCCATTTTTAATTGAGATCGGTTGAAAAAAAAAAGATTATTTGTTTTATTTGTAAACCTAACTTCAAATCAAAATAGTTTAAAAAAACATTATTGCGTTCACAAACTCAACCGAAAAAACAATAATATATTTTAATGTGCGATTTTTTTAAAAAAAATATTGATTAAAATGAACTTTTATTCGGCATTTGGAAAAAACCTACATTTTATAAACAAAAAAATTGCCAAGAAGAACGAACCTATAGAAAAAATTGAGTTTATGACCGTAAAAGTGAAAGAAAAAATATTATTTTTCTCAAAATAACGAAAAAAAACGAATTTTTTTCAAAGAAATTTTAATTGAAGGAAAACAAGAGCGCAAAGGAAATCTGTAAAACTAAACTGGCAGTATTAAAAAGCGTGTGCACAGGTTCTAATTCCCTGGTTAGAATTATTTTAAAAGCTTCTGCTGGGGAGTTCGGGTTTTTGAAACACGTTATTTTAAAAGGTGCGGTTTTTGGATTTTATTAACCAAACAATTTTATGGAGAAGGCCAGTTATAGAAATGTGCGGTAACGTTACAAAACCAAATTGGAGCGTATATTAAAAAAAATGAATTCCACGCTTTTTTACAAAATACTTAAAAAAACAGTTGATTTTAGCCGCTAAAAAATAAACATTTTTGTTGTAAATGGAAAATTTAGACAAATAATTGTTAAAATAATTTATTTTGTCATTATTATTAAACCGTGTTTGCTTAAAAATTCAATTTTTTTTATCGTCAAATAGTCAATTTAATACTGCGATTTAGCGAGTTAGCTGGGTTTGATTCGCCAAAAAGTAAAATAAAACCTTTATTCAAATTTATTTACAAAAAACCTGCAATTTCACGACGTTTTTTTAAACAATATAAGTTTCGGCAAAAAAAAACATTGGAAAAACTGTAATCGCATTAAAATTAGCATTTGCGCTAATATAGCACTAATGTTTAAGATTAAATTCTGAATAATTATAAAAGGGAATATAGCTATTTTTTGTATGTGTTTTTGATATGATTTGAATGAAAGCGAATTAAATGAAAGCGGGGCGCTTTAAATTTATGTCTCGCCAAACCAACAAAAACACAAACCACATAATGAGACTTTATAGCATTATAATGGAAAAAACTGTAGGAATTCTATACATAAATATAAACCATACCGTTTACAAGAATATTTTTTTAATAAAATTATATTTAACAAATTTTATTATTATTATTTAAAGGTAAACCGGTCATCATGTGAATATATCAAGCCCAGCATCAATAGGATATTTACCATGATTATAATGGTGATGTACGTTTTTTTAGTTATTATCGTTTTATTGTATGTTTCATAAATGTTAAAAACATTTAATTCTTCTTAGATATTTACAAAGAAATGAAATCATATGCTAAAGTATCCTCCTTCGATAATAGGGTCGGGGGCGGCGGCCCCACAAAAAGACCCTGTCCCTCTCCAGTATTTGTGTGTTTTCGTTTTTTTTTTGAAATTCTATATACATTTACACATATACTGATACTGGTTTGTGGTGTGGTGTTTTGTATTAGTTTCGCATCACGTTTGGTTTGTTGTCGGACTTACCTAAATTTTTTCCTGAGGAGTTTTGTGCGCTTCTATTGCTTTAATTATTGGCCAAAATTTACCAAAACCTTGGAATTTTTTTTAATATAGTTGTCTAATCTCCCGGTTCCGAAAAATTTGGTAAAAATTCTTGGGTTTCTTACGGAATTTGGTTTTCGCGGAGGGGCCGCGGGCCCCCGTTTTTGTAATGCTAGGTAGGTCCATAAAGATTTGTACAAGATATATTTATGCAAATTTTTGGTTTTTCATAAGTTTTTCCAAAAGTCTTTATTGCATTTTTTTGTAGCTTTCTATGAAAAAAGCTCACCTTCAAAAGAGTCCCGGCACAAAAGAGTCCTGAAAAAAATTGCAGCTGGCACAAAAGAGTCCTGGCACAAAAGAGTCCCGGCACAAAAGAGTCCTGGAGAAAATGCGTTTAAGCGCCCAAGCGCTGCTAGGGCTGAGGTCGGCACAAAAGAGTCCTGGCATAAAATCAATTTTTAACAGCTTACATACAATGAAAAAGTGTACGGAGGTAAAGCAACGAAAATATTAAGCCCCAGGCGCCTGTTAAGACACAAAAAAGTGGAGTAGAATAAGAAGTAAAAAAATAAATAAATAAAATAATAAATCAATAAAAATTTGTTAATTTTCAAAAAGTGGTGCAGTAAAAACTTATACTGTAGCCATGTTTAACAACACTTAACCGGTATTTAACTATTAATGTTTTCCGGGGAAAACATAATTTTTTAAACTAATTTTTTTTCAACGTGTATTTAAACGATAAAATAGCCTAAAATGCATATAGAATAAATTAAAACATAATCAAACAAGTCTCTCCATCTGGTTGAAATGGCTGGAGCCTCGGAGCTTGATATTAAAGGGTAGAAAAATCACTTCTATTAACTTTTTTTTTTTTAAATTACCTATTTTTTCTGCTTTAAAAGTAAAGTATACCACTTTAAAAGTAAAAAATTGTTTAAAAAACTACACAAAAGATTTAAAAAACTATAAAGGTTACGATGGAAATTCAAATATAT
>JASAMX010018045.1:0-50374 GCA_030248175.1 Microlaimidae sp. YZB2_3 | reverse complement strand
CAGGACGAACAATAATAATCATGTTATAAGAACACAAAATAAATATTAGTACATAAATATAATATAAATACATACATTTAAATAACTATGGCTTTTAGTTTTGATTTGAACATATTTAAGCTAGTTGATGTAACAATATCATCTGATAGAGAGTTCCACAGCGAAATTACTCTGTTGCTAAAAAAATATTTTGCTAAATCGGTTTTAAAAGGCTTGTGTTTAAGTTTAAAGCTGTGACCGCGTGTACGTTTTTCTGCAATACGTTCAAAAAAATAATCACTATCGACATCAACTAAATTGTTTAAAATCTTGTAACACATAATAAGATCATTTTTAACACGTCTAGACTCTAATGATTCTAGTCCTAGCTCAGCTAAGCGTATTCCGTAATTAACATGAGGAAACCCACATCTGCTGTATAACCTGCGAGTGAAAGTCCTTTGGACTTTTTCAATGCGTATTATATCTTTTTTAAGATGTGGATTCCAAACAGAAGTTTCAGTTTCAAGAACCGGCCGCACAAATGACATGTAAGCTTTGAGCAACGCTGACATATCATAGCTTTGAAATGTTTTAAAAATTAATGAGGATCTAGCTTGTGCTTTTGCAGTAATATATGCGCAGTGGGTTTCACTCTTTAAGTTAGAAGTTATCATAACTCCTAAGTCCTTTACATAACTTACTTTCTCAATATCATAAGAATCCAGCGAATGCTTAGTAGCATCGTTTGATTTTCCCAACGGAAGGTAGTGACATTTATTAAAGGCTATATTCAGCTGCCAGTCGGATGACCAGCGACAAAAATTTGCAAGAGATTCTTCAAACTCGCGTTTGTCTTTAGGTGAATCAATAACTTGATATATTTTTGCGTCATCCGCAAAAAGTTTAGCTTTTGTGCGACCTACTAAGCATTCGGTCATGTCATTAATGTATATAGTAAACAACAAAGGCCCTAAGACAGACCCTTGAATAACACCACTTGATACGTTTGCATAATCAGACGAACTGTCTTCAATGATTACTTTTTGGCGCCTGTCAGACAGAAAACTTGTAAGCCATGCAAGCAACTCGTAACGGATGCCGTAAGCCTTTAATTTTTTTACTAGTTTAGAGTGAACAACACTGTCAAAGGCTTTAGCATAATCAATGTATATGCAGTCTACTTGTTTTCTGTCATCAAGGGCGTCAACCCATTCTTTGAGAGTAACTAATAATTGTAAGCCTACAGATCTAAAGGCTAAGAATCCAAATTGATCTATGCTTAGTAAATTATTCTTACGTAGATAATCAATAATAGAGTCATAAATAATTGATTCCATAATTTTTGAGCATATACAAGTTAATGATACACCCCTATAATTATCAGTATAGCAAGAAAGACCCTTTTTAAAAATGGGAATGAGGTCCGCATCTTTCCAAATGAAAGGTTGCTTTCCCTCCTGCATTGATATTTCAAATATTCGTGCTAACGGCATAGCAATCACTCTACTGATTTGTTTAAGGTAATACGAGGAGATTCCGTCAGGTCCTGAGGTAAATTTTGAAGGCAATTTAGATAATTTTTTGGCTACTGTATTAACTGGAAAAAGCACCGTGTTAATTCCAATATGTTTAGGAACCCTATCAGGAAAGTCTGGTATTACCCCATTATCATTTACATAAACCGACGCAAAAAACTCATTAAACAACCTACATTTTAGATCATTATCAATAACTAAATCATTCTGTTTGTTTTTTAGTGCCCCGATTTTTGATTTTTGCCCTTTTATATTTGAGCCGGCAAATTTGTAAAAAGATCTTAGATTTCCGCTATTGATTATTTTAAGTTCCTTATTAACAAAAAAACGTTTTATTGCCGATTTGTAAATTTTACAAGTATTCTTATATAAATTATAATTTCTAGCAGATAACTGAGACTTTTTATATAATCTTTTTTTTCTTAACTTTAAACGTTTTAAGTGCAAAGGATAATACGGTTTTTTTATTACAACAATTTTAGTGGGCACATATTTTGAAATGCATTGCTGGTTAATATTAAGGAATGCTGTGTATAATTCATCTACGCTACGAGAGTCCCTAATTAATTTAGCCCAGTTTGTGTTGCTTAAATCTTCTTTAATTTTTTCGTAATTAGCATTTTTAAAGTCTAAAATTTTGCGTTTTTTACTAGATGGTTTTTTAACTGAAATATTAAGGGTAAATGATATAGAAATATGATCACAACATTGGTTAAGTGGTTCTGACGCATAAATGTCGCTAACAAAATTACTGACATTGCAAAACAAGAGATCTAGGCAGTTACCAAGCTTGTGGGTGGGAAAATTTACAAGCTGTTTAAATCCGCACTCAGCAACGCTATCTACAAATACGTTTGAAATATAGTTATCGGTAAGAGCGCATGGAATTGACCAGTTAACGCTAGGCATGTTAAAGTCCCCCAAGAGAATTACTGGATATGCAATATTACAGAGGTCAAAATTTAAATTAGCAAACAAATTAGCTGTGTCCGTGTTATGATCATTCGGAGGTCTATATTGGCATATTAATCGAAGACATAACTGGTTATTTCCATACAAATCTACCGCTATACATTCTAAGTCTTTGTACAAATCACTGAATTGGACTTCGCATGATTTAATGATTGATTGAACTAAAATCGCTACTCCACCGCCGTGGGAATCGCGATCTTTTCGAAAAACTGTATATTTTCCCGAACCGTTAATTAGGGTATCAGGCGTGTTTGAGTTGAGCCAAGATTCGGTTATACAGATAACATCTATAAGCTCAGACTCCTGCAAAGCTCGCAATTCATTTAATTTATTAACGATACTTCGAGCGTTAAACAAAATACCTCTTATACCACCAGGCTGATCTGCACGACTGTCCTATTCCTTATTCTGGGATGTTCGGCGGGCGGAATGACGGCGAGTAGAAATGCGGTGGGCCAAATTCCAAGTGTCTGGTGAAGGTCCCGAACGTTTAACGAACCAGTCAGCAGGAACTTCTTTAGCTTCCCGCTCTTTGTACAAAGAACGGATTCGCTGGCGTTCGGAGTAGGTGAAGGATGGACGCAAGAAATAACCCTGGTAGTCGTCGAAATTCCGCAGATTTTTGCTTCGCTGAAGAACTTCTGATCGCTCTTTCGATCTTTGGAAACGGAGTTTTAATAAACGAGGATATTCATCATTCCGTTTGCCCAATCGAAAGACTTCCATGACTTCCGGTGCCTGTTTAGGATCGTCAAAACAGGCGTTTACAATCTCCTGGACACTCGGAAGTTCTTCAACGTAATCCGCTTCCGATTCAGGGTAACCTTTGAGCACTATATATTTAGAGTTTTCGTGACGAGCGATTTGTTCCTGCACCTGTGTCCCGAATAGCTGGGAGGGGATATGTTGCTGTTCGATAGCTGAAGTGTTTTTGGCTGGCTTCTTTTGTGAGTGTTCGAGTTTGTCAAGCCGAGCTGCTGTTTCCATTTTAAATGCAGCAAATTCCTTAACGACCGCGGCCAATTGGTCGTAGCAGGAGCCGCATGGAATTTTCAGCTTAGACTTTTTAAATTCTGTCACTGAAAGTCCGGTGCACGAGATATGAAAGTTTTTTAGGCAAATTCCGCATGTTCCATAATTAGTGCGCGCACCAATTTCAGAAGAACAGATGGCGCAATTATTGGAAGCCATCGGAGAAACAATTATGGAATTAAGTAGTGTCACTTCGTTAATCCTTCCACACAAACAGGAATTAGTGTCGTAGTAGTAGTGTCGAGTCAAAAATATTGGGCTGTTTCGTCAAAAATAATACAAAATGGCGGAAAGTTTTTTAAATATATAGCTAAATTTTTGAATACAGCTGCGGTGAACAATGAAGTTTTGTAAACTAAAGTAATAGAGAAAATTGTGCAGTTTACAGTAATACCAAAATTGCCATGGATCGTTCAGAAAGTGACAATAAAACGGTGATTTTTACGGAGCAAAATAAATACACCACCGATCTGCTATGCGGAGCGTACAGATCGGGGAATTTCATAAAGGTGTTGAAATTACAAAAAAATTCCATGGACATCCTTAGACTGGACAACGCATTTGCACAAAAACGGGGGCCCTATGGACTTTGGAAGTTGAAAAATTTTTTGTCGTTGAATTGGCTTAAACTTACTGGTTAAAGAATTAGTCAATTAAAAGCCAGAATATTATGTTTCTTTGGAAAGATAAACATGAACGTCTTTATACTGGACAACGCATTTTCACCAAAAAGAGGAAGGACATTTCTGCCCAACCGCAAAATAAATTAGGTTAAATGAGGTATCATTGGAAAGCTTGCAATTTGAGAAATGTCATAAAAGGGTTAAATGTTTAAAAAATAACATGGGCATTTTTAATCTGGACAACACATTTTCACCAGAGGGCCCCCATAAATTTTAAAAGTTAATTTTATTTCTATTGCTAATTGTTGCTATTGTCATTGCTATTTATTACCAACAAATATTAGTAAATGAAAAGCCAGCATATCGTTTGTTTTGTTTTTTTTTGGAAAAATCAACATAAACATTTTTATGTTGAACAACGAATTTTTTAAAAGTTTGGCTTAAATGATATATCATTGGAAAGCTTACAGCTCAGAGTGTCGTAGGGGGCTGGCTTAGGATTGAATTTCGAAAAATTAGCAAATTAATCTGAGAAATACACATAATAATTATTTGTCAGCCCTATGGCTGGCACGGGCTACTTGTATTTTTAATATTTCTAAATTTCTTTTAATATTTTTTGAGAATATTTTTTTCAAAGTCATATCGCGTCCAGCTTTTTTTAAATTTGTAAGTGAGTAAATTGGAAACAAATATTAAACTGACTTCGTCCAAAAACCGCTCCGATTTTATTTTTGTTTTTCATAATGAGGCCGCTTATTTAAAAAAAAATTTGAATTTTTTTTCATCAGCTTTTCAAAATTATCATAATTTTTTGATTTGTTTAAAACTCGCTATAAGAAATTTTTGAAAAGCTAAGAGCACCTTAATTTGTTTAGTCTATTGTCTAATATGAACAATCTCTACTGTCCGCTTAATGTTATTAATAAATACTCGCGCTAATATCCCATAATATTATTTATTTATTACTATAACTTACAAAACTGCTAATATTTTTAAATGTCAGACTTTTTGATTAGCTTTAAAAAATTGTCTTCACTTTTTTTTATTTGTGAAAACTCCCAAAAAGATTTATGAAAAGCTAAAAAAAGGAGGATTTTTTTAGTAGATTGCACACGTGTGTAAATAAAAGACTATCAAAAACACGATTTTCTTCAAAATGGAAAGGCAAAGCACTTATTCAACAAATCACCCTGAAAGATCATAAGTACTTTTTTGACTGATTTTAAATTATTTTGACTTAATTTGATTGAAACAAAGCGTTGATCACTAAAAACCTATAAATTGAAATAGTGTAATTTCTACCAGTACCATAAATACCATACCGGTAAATAAAATGAGTGGGAGCGCGAGGTCCCGCGACACAACGGTTCTGCGACACGACGGTCCCCAGAGGCGAAAGGTACGACACGACGGACCCAGGAATGAGAGGGGGTACAACACAACGGTCCTGAAAGAATGCGTTGGCAATGCTACTGTTGCAACACTGAGAAAAGCAATATTAACAAAAAGCGTGCAAACCAATTAAATTAGATGAAATAAAATAGACAAAAGACTTAAAATTTTTTTATCTTAAGTTAAAGATAATACAGTTTTATGCATTTTTTGTACTCTTTAAAGTTGAATTTTGTTTCGATTTGAAATTTCAAAATTAGATTTATCCTCTTTAAACAAGCTAACACTTTTTTGCATTGATTTTTTTTATTTGTGAAATCTCGTAAAGAGCTTTTTTGAAAGCTAAGAACGGGAGGATTTTTTTTGTGAATTGCACACGTGCGTAAAAAAGACTTATCAAAAACACGATGTTTTTTTTTAAATTGTAAAAGCAAAGCTCTTAATCATGAAATCATTCTAAAAGGTCATAAGTATCTTTTTGACTGTTTTTATATTATTTTATTGACTTTATTTTGATGAAACAAAGCCTTGATGGATGAATGTAAACGGGACACGACGGTCCCACGACACAACGGCCGTACAACACGACACTCCCACCCAGGAATGAGAGGGGGTGTACGCATACGACACGACGGTCCCAAAAGAATGTGTGGGTAATGCTACTGTTGCAACGTTGATAAAAAAAATACGACATTAAAAAGCGTGCAAATCAATTAAATTAGAACAAATAAAATAGACAAAATATTTTAAAAATTTACCATCTTTAGTTAAAGATAATTTGGAATACAGTTTTATGCATTCTTTTGTACTCTTTAAAGTTGAATTTTTGTTTTGATTTGAAATTTCAAAATTGGATTTATCCTCTTTAAACAAGCTAACACTTTTTTGCATTTTACCAAATTACTTAAATTATGTTTTAATGCAATAAAAAATTGGTAACATTTAACAGAATAAGTTAAGTTTTATGCCCTAAAATTACAAATTTACTTATATTTTGTAAAATAATATAATTTTAGTTACAGTTTACCAATCGTTCACTGAAAATTAATACAAGTAAAAATTCTAATTTTAAATATTGCGGCGTGGCGTATACAAAGTTTTCCGGAATAAATACCTTCTGCAAAATATCTTCAAAAAAATATGAACAGTAATTTATTCGGAATTTTTAAAAACTTTTTAGGTTTTTTAAAGGTTTTTTAATGTGTTTAGCTTGATTTAGGGTTTCGCTTAGGCTTAGAGACGAAGGTTTCTTTTGTTATGAATTTAAAAACGTTTCCAAAAATATTATGCAGAATCAGGGGCGTAGCCAGGATTTCTGAAAGGGGGTTGCACTCCCTACAAATTTTTTTAAAAAGAGGTGGTTGAAAAGGGTTGTACTACAATAATTTTAAAAATACCGTTAAAAAACAATAAAAGGTAAAAATTATGGCGCTTCGCGCAAAGTATTTATTTTTGCTTTTATTTGCAGTGGTTTTTAAGTCAAACACAAAAAATTTATGTTTAAAAATGTATGTTTAAAAATCGCGTTACAGCACGAAAAATTTTTCATAAATAGTCATTGATATGCATCAGAAACATTAATTAAAAGCTATAAAGAGATATAGAAGTGTCGAGCGCTGAACGGAGTGAAGCGCGAGAAAATTTTTAAATTTCTTCCAAAATTTTATCCGCCAGCTCAACAGGGGAGGGGTTGCCACCCCTACAACCCCCCTGGTTACGCCCTTGTGAAGAATGTATTTTTTAGTGTCAAATAAATTGTTGAAAAAATATATTACACGTTTAAAAAAAACAACAAAATTTAGAAGTTTTACGTTAGAACTTGATGACAATAGCAGGAAGAAAAACGCGTATTTTTTAGGAAAACGTGACAATGGTGTTAAAAAAATACGTTAATATTACATGTTTGTTTTTAAAACACACAATTTAGAAGCTCTACATTAAAACTTGATAGCAATAGCAGGTAGAAAATCGCGCATGTTCTTACTTAAAACGATTTAATTTTATGGAAACAAAACTTTGATCGCCAGAAACTTATTATAATAAATTTAAATAGTTTAATTTCGACCAGTAGATGAATAAAATGAATGGGAGTGCGACTCAACTCAACGGTCCCGCGACACAACGGTTCTAAAACCCAACGGTCCCAGGAATGAGAGGGTGAGGGGGTATTACACGACAGTGTTGAAAGAATGCGTGGACAATGCCACTGTTGCAATGATAAGAAAAACAATATTTTTACAACATTAAAAAGGTGCAAACCAAATAAATTAGACCAAATAAAATAGACAAAAGATTTTAAAAATTTTACCATCTTAAGTTAAAGATATTTGGAATGCAGTTTTATGCATTATTTTGTACTTTTTAAAGTTGAATTTTTGTTCCGATTTTAAATTTTGAAATTTTGATTTATCTTCTTTAAACAAGCTAAAACTTTTTTGCATTGATTTTTTTTATTGTGAAACTCGTAAAGAGCTTTTTGAAAAGCTAAGAATGGAAGAATTTTTTTAGTGGATTGCACACGTGCGTAATAAAATACTAAAGATAAATTCTATAAGGGTGAAAATAGATGAATGGCAAAGTAACCACTCGTTTTTTGAAAAAAATATCACGTACAGAGAAACACATGACGCAACTAAATAATAATTGGTTACATAACCACTGAAAACTTTTTTTTTAATTTTTCTCCGTTTATTGTTTATTTCTTCCTGGCGAAGAGCGGTTACGCCCTTAATTTCAGCCTGAAAGACTTTAGCTTTAATCAAAAACGCGATGTTTATTAAATTGTAAAAACAAAGTTCTAATTCAAGAAATCACCCTGAAAGATCATAAAGTACTTTTTTGACTGCTTTTCAGGGACGTAGCCAGGGGGGGGGCGGGGGGGGGGGGGGGGGGCCACCCCCCCCCAAAACGGTCAAACAGGAGGAAAAATAAGGATAGTGGTTGAGCGGGGGGGGGGGCCGCACCCCCCCCCCCCCCGAAATGGTCGCCAGATAGTAAAATTTGGGGGTTTTCATATGCTAAAAATTCAAAATTTTCTAGCGCCTCGCTAATCGCTCGGCGCCAAACTTTAAAATAATTTTAGTACCCCAATGGACCCCCAAAAACCAAAAATTTGTTCCGCTTCGCTTCGCTCAGCGGTCACTTTCTATAGTATACATACATATATATCTCGTTATTTATGTTGCCTGATGCTAATGTTATTTTAAAGTTAGTACAATAATTTTTATAAGTAATAAGTACTACACAGAAAGCAAAACAAACAATCATATTGGTTGATTTATGTACCTCTACCTCCCCCCTCCTAAATTTTCCTGCCGCCTATAGCATTGGCTCGGATTTTTTTCATATAGGTAGGTACCCTAGAAAACATGGAGCCGAGATGCTGCTCATGTGCTTTGGTTTAGCCAAGGGGTCTGAAACTAACGTCTCTAAATTCCTTTTTTGTAAAATCCAGGCTCTGTCAATGTGTGCTTATGTAATTTTTAACTGAGAAAACATGTTTTTACCGCTAAAAACATTAGATAATAGGTTATTAGGCCAAAAACAGTGTATTATACAGCTTTATCTACGTTTATCCCTGCTTTTTTAACGTTTTCAAAAATTAAGGGGGGGGCTCCCCCCCCCCAAATTTCGGGGGGGGGGGGGGGGGCCCCCCCCAAAATTTTTTTTTGTACTAAAATCCGCCCCCCCCCCCAAAATGAAACTCTGGCTACGTCCCTGCTGCTTTTATATTATTATTTTTACTTAGTTTGATGAAACAAAGCCTTGATTGCCAAAAATTTATAAATTTAAATAGTTTAATTTCCACCAGTAAATAAAATAAATGGGAGCGCGACACCACGGTCCTGCGCACAACGGTTCTACAACACGACAGTCTCAGGAATGAGAGGTGGTACGACATGACGGTCCCAAAAAAATGCGTGAGTAATGCTACTGTTGCAACGTTGAGAAAAACAATACATTTATGACATTAAAAAGCGTGCAAACCAATTAAATTAGACCAAATAAAATAGACAAGAGATTTTAAAAATTTCTTAAGTTAAAGAAATCTTAATCTTAAGTTAAAGATAATTTGCAATACAGTTTTATGCATTTTTTTTCTCTTTAAAGTTGAATTTTCGTTTTGATTTGAAATTTTGAAATTGGATTTATCCTCTTTAAACAAGCTAATCTTTTTTATATTCAACGAACTTACTTTCATTATGTTTATGCAATAAAAAATTGCTAATATTCAACAGAATATTTAAGTTATGCACAAAATTTAAAGACATCAGACAATAAATAGTTTTCTTATAAACAATTTTATTACCCGATTAATTTTGAAGATCAGACAAAATTGCATAGAAATTAGGTAAAAAAAAACAAAATTAAAATGTTTGTTCACATGATCACCAGGGGACGACTTTTTAACAGTTTTTAGCACATATTTAAAAAAATTTTCGCCTCCGGCGGCTGGTGGGACACCCCCAGACCCAGACCGACACTTCGCGTCGGCTGGCGCTGCTACGCAGCTCAGGCGGCGGCGCTTCACGCCGCCTCTGCGGCAGTTCCCCCCCAGACCGCCCCCCGGAATGAAATCCTGGCTACGCCACTGACTTGTTATGTATTTTTGCTATTATTGGAAAAAATGATGTTTTTTTTAAAAAACCTAAATAAAAAATTGGTCAGTTTCGTTTTAGACAATAAAGATTGGATTCCGATATCTAAATGCCATTGTACAGCGACGAAAATTCAGATGAAAGAAGATTTTTATGAGTTTTGCACAAAAGGAAAATGTTTTTCAATGGAAATCGGAGGAAAGAAAGGGACCTCTTGTGAAGGAAAACTGTGTAAACCAGAAATGTTGTCGGTGGCTTCCAGTTGATTTACGGCAAGCACTAAAAGACACCTACTCACCTACTACACCGACGGACCGACTACACCGACCGAGGGGTGAAAGCCTCTCTTGTTACTAAAAATTTTTTGTCTAAAAAAAACAAAAAGTTTTCCTAAGCAACCTAAGCAAAACCTCAAAATCAAACAAAAAAAAAAACAAAAAGTTTTCCTAAGCAACACATTAAAATCAAACAAAACATTAAATTTAGCTTAATTTTAAGGTTTTGCTTAGGAAAATTTTTAGTAACAAGAGAGGCTTTCACCCCTCGGTCGGTGTAGTCGGTCCGTCGGTGTAGTAGGTGTCTTTTAGTGTTTGTCTTGATTTACAAATATCTAGAACCCACCGAAGTCTGGGTTATGCCTAACAAAAAGAGGATATAATAATAAAACGCAATAAATTAATCAAATTTTGTTTTATTTTAAAATTTAAGATATGTTTTGCACAAAATAATGACTGTGATATGTATTGGCAGCAATTACTTGGCTTTAATTGATTAGAATTGACTGTGATAAAAAATTTACATCTCAAGTAGCAAGATTATAACTCAAGAAATGCCCGCTACACAATCACAACGACCGAAATTGTGCACGAAACCTTGTTTCTGCGACTTTTTTGCACATTCCTATACGTAATCACTTTGAAAAAAACTTTGTTTTGAAAATTGCTGCGCACGAGAGATTTTAAACGGCAACGCTATTCATGCAGTTTTTTTTACCAAAATTTTTTGACAAAAATTTAGTTTATAAACCCTGACATTTTTAGGTTATCAGACCTGTGCACGGTCTAAAAATGTCCCTCTCCGCGCTTTATAGGCACCTTGCACTGGAACTCGGTTTATACATGAAGTATGCAATACACATAACATATCTCCTAGTTATCTTTTGTAGTATGCAGATCAACCCTCGAAAGCGCGCGAAACTTCGATCGGTCGATCTGCATACTACGAAAGATAAGTAGGAGATGCGGTAATTATCCATTTTGGTGACTCGCTATGTGTATTGCATACTTCATATATAAACCGAGTTCCAGTGCAAGGTGCCTATGGCAGGCGCTAAGACAAGCCAGGAGGGGCGAAAAAATTTCACCCCCATGGTTGAGACTCTTTGTCCAACATAACGATGTTGGCAACCTTTACCGCTAGTATTCACTGGATGAAGTTTTAACCCATTCCGAGCTCTTCGTCTAAAGGATTTTTAAGTCGCTTTATATTGATCTTACTATTTAATGTCGTACATGGGCAGTATTTGTGTTCCTGCAAGGCCAGTGGTACAAACTCCACACAAAATAGAGCTGTATTTGTCCACTGGTTTGCTAGATGGATACCTGCCATGTACAACAATGTTTTTCTAGCCATGCCAAGGTGGGCTCATTTCTATCAGAGAAAAGATCCAGCAACCAGGTGGTATCCGTAGGCCCGTTGGGTGCTGGCCAAAGGTCAGCACGGTCCTGGTGGCTCAATGGCACCCTCAATTTGGCCACCCAATCTATCAAAATCTCATCTTAAGAAACTACATGGGCAGCATAGGTGTTTCTGCACGGCCAGTGGTACAAACTTTCTCAAAAATTAGGTCAATAATATGACGCAATAATTTGGACTTTTTTTATTTTTGGGCGGGAGATTGGGGGGGGGGGCGGAGCACAGCCACCAATAAAAGTGCCTTGTTTGGCGCTTTATTGGTGGCTGTGCTCCGCCCCCTCCCCTATCCCACGCTCAAAAATAAAAAAGTCCAAATTATTGCGCCATATTATTGACCTAATTTTCGAGAAATATTTGCGGTTTTTAATCTATTTTAACGCATTTTAAGACTTTTTTAACCTAAGTTTAGCTTTTTTTTCGCTGCTTGCTTCCCTTCTAATTCCCTAGGTACCCAACGTACTTCAGTTCGGGGCAATATTTACTTAGTTAAAGACCAAAATTCGACCAGGTGAGTATATCCCCCCCGAGGGGGGTGGGGGAGTTGATTCTTAAAAACATTAATTTTAAACCTCCCCCCAGGGGGGGGGGGTTAAATTTGAATGACAATACGCCAAAACGAATGAGGAGCGAGCCACTAATAAAGTTAGGATGGGACATTTGCCGGCCGTGCAGTGTAATTTGGTGTAAAAATACACAGAGAAATATAAACATATATGGACCTACCTAGCATAACAAAAATTGGGTCGGCGGTCCCACCACGAAACAAAGTTCCTCTTAAATTAAATGCATTTTTTCGTATTATTTTTGAAACTGGAAATACTGTATACAAATAAAACTTGAAAAATCTCGTCTCGATAATCTTTTTCTATTTAATTAAGCATCACAAAAGGTTTGTTTTTTCTGATTAACCAAAAAATTTTACATATGAGAAACCTTAGTAACGCTTAATATAGCTCTAAATAATAGCCAAAAATTAACAAAAATACTCGAAATTGTTTTAATATAGTTGTTTAATCTCCGGTTTCCGAAAAATTTTGGTAAAAATCATTGGTTTCATAACGAAATCTGATTTTCCGGCGGGACCGCGGACCCAAATTTTTGTAATGCTAGGTAGGTCCATAGAATTTATTGTTGTAAAGGTCACGTTAAAGTAACATACAGCTGTTTGTGGCGATTTAGTGTAATAATCTAACGTGTGAGTTAAATAAAAGCTTTATTTATTATTTCTTTGTTACAACAGTAGCCCTGTCTTTTTTATAAAGGCATCAATCTATGAAATCAAGAAAAAGAAAACATCAACATACAAGGAAAACAACATAACAGACAGATAACAAAATAAGTTTCTATTTCATAAGAAAAAATTCAAACCTTGTAATTCGCCTATTTATAAATAAAGATTACAGAATTGGCATTGAGACTTTAAAAAATTATTTTAACAAGAAAAATCTCTGTTAAAAAAGTTGTTTTTGAGTCTAGATAAAATACGAAACGGGGCAAAATATTTTTAAACATTGACAATAATAATACAAGTCTGCTCTGCTTCTAATATTGTAGTGGTTTCTTCAATTCGCAACCTTGTAGATTAGAAAAGCCCAAAAAATCTTTTTTTTTAATTTTTATCTCGTGGTAACTAACTAATGGGAGGTATACAAAATGTTGATGTTAACCAACATTTAGACGGGCGGAAGTTATACCCTTCTAAAAACGCGAAAACTTCCGACATCGCTTAAAATTTGGAATATCTCATCGGACGCCCTCTGACCCCCCACCCTAAAAAGCCAGGGGGGTCCGGACCCCCCCCTGGACCACCCTAAAAATTTTGGCCTTCCACCCGGGGATGAACCCCCTAGCGGACCCGACCAAAAACACCTATGGGTGGGTCCAACGTGGTCATACCAAGAAGATTACAAAAAAAAGTAACGAAAAATTGGAAGTGGAGACTATAAATTATCAAGCGCTGAGTGAAGCGAAGCGCGAGAAAATTTTAAAAAAATGGCCGTTCTAGACTCCCAAATTTTTATTCTTGGCGACCCAAAAGGGGGGAGGTCTTTAACCCCAAATGTTTCCCTTTGCCAACCCAAAGGAGGGTCTAGGCCCCCTAGACCCCCTCTAGTTACGCCCATATTCAGTGAGTAAAATTCTATATTAGTGCTAAAAAATATGAATCGATGATTTAAAATAACTTTGTTTGAAAACCGGACCCTTTCTGACCCCACTCTAGATTTTAAACTGGTCGACCCCCCCCATAAAAAGCTAGGGGGTACGGACGGACCGCCCTGGACCCCCCTTCTAGCTTTCAAGGAGCCATTACCCGGGGTAGCCATTTACCCGGCGAATACCCCGATGGAAAGGTCCAAAATTGTGCAGGCAGCCTCGGAATCTTTGAACAAAAAGTTTATCACATTTTTAAGCAATGGTGAAACCGCTCGCGTGAAACGTTTTTTCACTTTTATCAGAAAGCTTTCAACAAAAAAACCACTAAAACAAATAAACGTTATTTTCAATTAACTTCGTCATCGTTGGCTAGCATATTGGGAATCCCGTTTTTTATCGGAAATTTTCGTCCCGTTTCCGGACACTCCAGAAAACCTTCCGTTATCTCCAATTCCAGCAAAAGTTTATGAACTCCTTTCAAAAAATCATCGTTGGCCTCCCAGTACCCTTCCGATCCTTCCTCCGGCAACGTAACGGGCAGTTCAGCACCCATGTCCAAGCTGTCGGCGGTAGATTTAAAGGCTTGCCAATCCAGTTTCGGGACCATTCTTTTAATAAAGTCGGCGCTGAATTCTTGGCTTTTCATTTCAGTCTTGTCCGCAATTATTTTCAGCGGGTAGCCTTTTTGAACGCCTTTCAAAAATTTGCTGCTAAGCATATTATGCACCAAAAGCTTCATACTATTAATTCCTATACAAAAATCAGTTAAAGGGCACTTTGCGTATTTTTCTGTCTATAAATTTTTTTAAATTAAAAAAAACTAAAGACAAATAAAATCTAGCTGACCGCGTGTATGCAGTATTGAATCGATTATTTAACAACAAAAACATTCAAAATTTTTTACTAAAGCGGATTAATAACAGAGTTTAAAAACTGTATTTTTATAATTATTTATCAAATTACTTAATTTGGAACCTAAATGCAAATTTTTATGGGCTAAAGTTGGTTAATTTTTGTATATTTTGTAAAAAGATGGAATTAAAAAACAATTCTGCATTCTTATGTTTTTAAAAAAAAACGTCATTACCGCACAATTTTAATTGGTCCCTTCATGCCTGCATACTAATTTTCAGCGTTAGCCAGATATAATTCAACCATAAATTATTAATTCTAGATAACTTGGTTAAAAAACGGATGGAGAAAAATTTGAAAAATCCTAAGCTAAGAGCAGACCTGTGCACGGTTGGAAACAACCCCCCCCCGCTTTGTTGGTGCCCCCCTTTGTTTTTTGCCCTCCCCACACCCAAAAATGAAAAAGTACGCAAAAATTATGAAGCCATTTTTGACCGATTATGACGCCATCATCGCCATTTTTCGCAGTTTTTAGCCTATTTCAATGCTTTTTAAGCCATTGAAGACCCATTTTTACTTAAATTTCGCCTTTTTGGTTTTTTTCTCTTTTTTCCCTTTCTCCCCTGCTTGCCCCCCCGTTTCAAAACGTTGCCCGATGCCCCCCATTTGCAAAGTCGCCCCCCCAATAAACCCCACGGGAGGCGGCGGCAGTGCACAGGTCTGTAAGAGTACATTGTGGACGGTTTAGAAATTCATCCACGTTTTGAATTACATTTTGCATTTTGACAAAGCTCCTTTACCCATATATGGGCATTGGAGGTTGGGGGCATAATCCAACAAATTTTGGTAAGGGGAATAACTTAGAATCTCCACCCAGAATTGGGGGGAAAAGAGGTTAACGCGTTCCCCCAATCTGGCGTTTGCTATTTTCAGTAATAGTAATCTTCAGTAATTCTCAGTAATGACCTCAGATTCTCAGATTTTACCTCCGCACCTGTTTTCTAACTTAAGCTTACGTATTCCTAAGCCTAAGCAAAACCTAAAAAAACCTAAGCTTTTGCTACACAGTTGTTTGATAAAATTAGCTTGTTTTTTTAGATTTTGCTTAGGCTTAGAAACACGTAGGCTTAGGCTTTAGGAAAAAAGCTTAGGTTGTTTTTTGGGTTTTTCTTAGGGTTAGAAATACGTAAGTTTAGGTTTAGGAAGCAGCTGCGGGGGTTAAATTTGCACAGGTAATTTATGTTAGCCGCTAAAATTGGTCATTACTGTGAATTGCTGAGAATTATTGAGAATTCCTATAACTGAGAATAGCAAACGCCAAAAATCTTGGCAGATTCTGATTTTCGCGCGCTAGTGGTAACTTTAAGCCCGCTGAAAAATCTAAAACTCTATCACGATAAAATTTAGCTTGATTTTTAGGTTTTGCTTAGGCTTAGGAAAAACAAAAAAAGCGTTTAAAACTGTTTAGCTTACTTAAAAATGCGTTCCCGCTAAGTTTAAAGGTGTTTAAAAAATGATTTTTCAGCACGCTGAAAATAAGAAACTGCTAAAAGTGGCAATTTATAAAGCTATGCACGCTAGACACACAGGAACGTCAGGAACGAGCTGCAGTCTACACGAAGCCTAAAAACAACCAAAACTTTATAAAATAACTGCGTGGAGAAAGTTTAGATTGTTTTAAGCTTTGCTTAGGCTTAGAAACGCGTAGTGGGCTCGTTCCTGACGCGCCTAAATATTCCTGATGTGCCTAGATTTTTAAATTGCCCCAAAATCTGATAATTTATATTTTCAGGCGCACAGGAACGTCAGCATAGATGAACAAGGGGGGGTAGGGTGGGGTCCACCCTCCCTAACCTCAAAATTTTGGGGGCCCCCTAGAAAAAAATCTAGCCCTCCCCCCTCCCCCCCAAATTTTCAAATTTTTTACCCCTGACCCCCCTATTTTGAAATCCGACCCCCCCCCTTTCAAGATAATTTTAAGTACTTTTATATATTAAATTTTATTGCAAAAACGTGAATTTTAAACACAAATTCATGTTTTTACACCCTTTTTATACCTAAATATTACTTTTTATTCAATAAAATGTAGAATTATTTTATAAAAAAACTATTATTAGATATTTAATGGTTTAAAAGTATTTTGTTTTGGAAACTGGACCCCACCTGACCCCCCCCCTCTAGGTTTTAAAATCTTCCACCCCGGGTCGACCCCCCTTAGAGAGCTAGGGGGGTTCGACCCCCCCCTAGGACCCCCTCCTAGATTTTGAAATTTCATTTACCCGGGATAAACACCCCCCTAGCTTTTTGACCATGTTCATCTATGAATGTCAGGCGCGTCAGGCACATCAGGAAAAAACATAAGCCTTCACGTTCCTAAGCCTAAGCAAAGCCTAAAAAACAACTTACACTTTATCAAATAGCTGCGCGGAGAAAGCTTAGGTTGTTTTTAGGCTTTGCTAAGGCTTAGGAACGCGTAGGCTTATGTTCGTTCCTGATGTGTCTTAATATTCCTGTGCGCCTGGTGCGCCTGAAAA
Organism: Microlaimidae sp. YZB2_3; assembly: GCA_030248175.1. Classification (NCBI taxonomy): domain Eukaryota; kingdom Metazoa; phylum Nematoda; class Chromadorea; order Desmodorida; family Microlaimidae; species Microlaimidae sp. YZB2_3. Next base: position 33,002 of record JASAMX010018045.1, on the reverse strand, counting down.
TATAAATTACCCAAAAATTTTTAAGGTTAAGCTTATGCGTTACTGAGCCTAAGCAAAGCCTAATAAACAACCATAGATGAACACGGTCAAAAAGCTAGGGGGTATTTACCCCGGGTAAATGACATTTCAAAATCTAGGAGGGGGGTCAAACCCCCCTAGCTTTCTAGGGGGGTCGACCCGGGGTGGAAGATTTTAAAATCTAGAGGGGGGTCAGGTGGGATCCAATTTTCGAAGCAAAATACTTTTAAACCACTAAAGGTTTAATAATAGTTTTTTTAAAAATAATACTACATTTTCTTGAATATAGAGCGATATTCAGGAACAAAAAGTGTGTAAAAACATGAATTTGTGTTAAAAATTCACGTTTTTGGAAGAAAATTTAGTATAAAAAAGTACCTAAAATTTTCTAGAGGGGGGAGGGGGTCAGATTTCAAAATCTAGAGGGGGGTCAGGGAAAAAATTCAAAAATTTGGGGGAGGGGAGGGGGCCTGGATTTTTTTTAAGGGGGGGGGGGCAAAATATCAAGGCTAGGGGGGGTGGACCCCACCCCTACCCCCCCTTGTCCATCTATGTAAACAACCCAAAGTTTCTTTGCTCAGCTGTTTGTTAAAGTTTAGGTTGTTTTTAAGGCTTCGCTTTGGCCTTAATTAAACAAAAAAAGTCCAGTAAAAAAAGTCGAGTTAAACCAAGTTAGCCGATTTTTGGAAATTTGAACGCTAGCACTTAAACGCTGAACATTTGACCGCCAGCAATATCTAGCATTAAATTTATATGCAATCCTGCGGTGGTCAAATGCTTGGCGTTCTAAAGCTCAGGGTTCAAGTTCGCGGCGTTCTAATGCTAGCGGTCAAATGCTCGGGGTTCAAGTACTGTGCTGGTGGCATTTAAATTTTCAGACACCAGGGCCGGAATTCCCGAATACCCCATGCATGTGTATCCAGAGTATACTCCCGGATAAACTACAGTATATTTGAGGGCTAACTTGGAGTAAGTTAATCCAGAAAAATTACAGTAGTTTTCTGTATACCCCGTGCTAAGTATGTTAAAATTTCATTAAACAATAAAAAAATTTAAAAAAAGAAAATTTAGAATTATTTGTATAAAAAACTGAAACTGTTAAATGAATATTAAATAATTGCAAATTTGTGTTAAAAGTGGTAAAACAATATATTGTGAATTTATCTTAAACAAGGAATTTTTTGAACAAAAAAAAAATAAAAATAAAAATTTTATTTTTTTTGCTCGCGACGCGACAAATTTTTTTTTTGTTCCAAAAATATTTTATTTGAGAAATTTTTTTTTATCACTTTTATCACATATTTGCAATTATTTAATAGAGATTTAAAAGTTTATCAGTTTTTTATAAATTCCTCTAAATTTTGTTTTTTATATCTTTTTTTTTTCATTTAATGAAATTTTAACATAGTTAGCATGGGGTATATAGAAAACTACTGTAATTTGTCTGGATTAACTTACACCTAATTAGCCCCCAAATATACCGTAGGTAGTTTCTCCAGGAGTATACTGTGGATACACATACATGGGGTATACACCGTGTATATTCAACCCCACTTTCTGAATTTTAGGCCAACAGGGTTGCCAGGTTTGGAAAGAGCAATTCTCCTAAAATCCCCTGAATTCCCCCAAAAATTTGTTGAAAAACCAGGAACATCTTTCAAATCTAAAAAAATCCCACAAAAATTCCCCCCAAGTCAGAAAAACTTATACATCAATGCAAGACTCACAAACCTGTGCACGGCCCCCCGGGGGTTAAAACGGGGGGGGGCACGGGGGGGGCAACTTTTTTGAAACGGGGGGGGGGCAATAAAACGGGAGGGGGCAAGCAGGAAGGAAAGAAAAAAAAGAGAAAAAAAGGAGAAAAAAAGAAGGGAAAAGGGAAAAAAGGGACAAAAAAAAGCGGAAATAAGGTAAAAATAGGTCTAAAATGGCTTAAAATACATTGAAATAGGCTAAAAACTGCAAAAAATTTGCGATGATGGCGTCATAATAGGTCAAAAATGGCGTCATATTTTTAGGGGACTTTTTCATTTTTTGGCAAAGGGGGGGGGGGCAATAAAACGGTGGGGGGGGGGGGGGCAAATCCTCCAATAAAACGGGGGGCATTTTCAGACTGTGCACAGGTCTGGACTCAGCATATCTTAATTATTAACTATACAAAATCTACAAAAAAATGTTATCTGAAATTTTACTGAGCAAACCAGCAAAAATAGGAAAAAAATTTGAACTGAATAATTTGTTTAAAAAATTTGGGCCATATAACACCTGGATAGAATTGGCAGATACTTTTTAAATTGAAATTAACTACAAAAACAAGCCTCTCAAATTAATACACAAAAATGTTCAATTTGATTAGGCAGCAGAAGACAGGAATTTTGCTAAATTTCTGTTAAAAAATATGGGCTGCTAACAGCCATATTCACGAAACCGGTGAGGCCTCGCTGGCGTGACCACGCCTGGCGTCGACGCTGGGCGTGTCATGAACGCTTTTTTATGGACAGATTGGCAAAATTTGTTTAAGAATGAGATGCAATTGTTTTACAATTTACTTTAATATTTGTTTCGCGTTAACATGGTAAATTTTAGCAATTAAATTAAGCACTATTTTTTTCGTTTGTTTTGTGGAAATTTGGTGTTACCAAAATTTAAAAACAACTCCCACGTCCATTAATAAAGATGTTCATCACATGCCTGGCGTCAACTCCTGGCGTCGACGCCGGGCGCGATCATGCTGGCAAGCATAGATGAGAACGGTCGGGGAAACTAGGGGGGGTGGTTACCCGTGGTAAATCAAATTTTGAATTCTAGGAGAAGGGTCCCAGGGGGGTCCGGACCCAAGGGCGTAGCCAGGGGGGGGGTTGTAGGGGTGGCAACCCCCCCTTTTGGGTTGGCGGAGGTAAAAATTTGGGGGTCCAAAGAGAACAATTTTAAAAAATTTCCTCGCGCTTCGCTCCGCTCAGCGCTCGACATTTATATACCTTTTTACAACATTTAAGTGATGTTTTTATTGAATTTCAAAGACAATTTTAGAAAATTTTTTCGTGCTATCGCACGATTTTTAATGTTATACCTTTTTAAACCGGAAATTTTTCAAGTTTAACTTAAAAAAACAATGCAAATAACAACAAAAAGAATCACCTAGCGCGAAGCGCAAAAATTTTTACCCTTTTTTAATGTCGTTTTTACGGTATTTTGAAAATTTGGCGTACAACCTCCTACAACCCCCCCCCCCTTTTGAAAAATTTGTATGGAGTACAACCCCCCCCCTTTCCGAAATCCTGGCTACGCCCCTGTCCGGACCCCCCAAGCTTTTTAGGGGGGGTCGACCCCGGGTGCAAAATTTTGAAATCTGGGGTCAGGTGGGGCCCGGTGTCCAAAGCAAAACAGTTTTAAACCATAATAACTTTAATAATTGTTTTTTTTATAGGATAATACTACATTTTATTGAATAAAAAGCGATATTCTGGTATAAAAAGGGTGTAAAAGCATGAATATGTGATGAAAATTCACGTTTTTGTAAGATAATTTAGTATAAAAAAGTACCTAAAAATTTCTCGAGGAGGGAGGGGGGGTCAGATTTCAAATTCTAGAGGGGGGTCAGGGGTAGAAAATTCGGAAATTTGAGGGGAGGTGGGCCCCCTAGATTTTCGTCTAGAGGGGGTCCCAAAATTTTGAGGCTAGGGGGGTGGACGGTGGACCCCACCTATACATGGGCAAGTTGGTCTGGAGTGGGAGGGGGTTAAACCCCAGATTAGGGGGGGGGGCGGTTAAAATTCGAGAAACGCAAAATACCCATATTGTTTTTTTTCTGGAGTGCATTTTACCTATATTGTTTTTCGATTTTGATGGAAATAAGTAAAAAATGCTAATTTTAGGTCAAAAACCCCTTTTTATTGCATTTTTGAGCTTTTTATTGCTTAAAACATTCATTTTGACCTCAAAACTTAAGTTTGGAGGCAGTTAGAAGTCATTTTAATTTTTTTTCTTCATTTTTCCAAAATTGGGGGGGTTAACTTTTTCTCCCCCCCACTTCTGAGTGGGGGGGGGTTAAACCCCCCTTCTCAGAATTTGGGGGGTTAACCCCCCCCGTGCCCATGTATGACCCCACCCTGCTCCCCCCCCCTTTCTCATTCATGCTGGCGAGGCCTCGCCGGTTTCGTGAATATGGCTGATAATCTTAGCTGTGCTCATCCCAATTTTGATTAATAGTAGCAGCCAATTTAAATTGAAATTTAATAATAAAACCTGTTTTTAAACCCATGCAACTTATGCTGAATAATGGTATTACAAATAGGATTTAGTAAAGGTACAAACCCATGGTCAATTATCGATTTGCTCAATTCAAAAGTAAAATGCAGATTATACCATAAATCCGACACGCAAACCTTAATTTTGAAGTTATTTTTGGGATATAAATTTTACGTAAGATGTTATGACCCTATTTATACCCAAAAATTACCTATTTATAGCCTATACAATTTATTATGTTAAGGAAAAGTTTTTACTAAGCTTTTAAACAATTTAAATGGATATTTTTAGAAATTTAAATGTATTTTTTTAGAATCTTAAAAGATTTTGATGTTTTAAATATGGTTTAAAATTTTTTAGTCCCTATCGATGTTGTATGACAACCGGTTACAAATGATAAAAAAATTTCAAATTTAAAAAAATTCAGACATCTTCAAAAAAACATACAAGACACCATCACCTAAAAACAGACCTGAGGTCGCATTCTGAAGAAATCTTTATATTTACCCTAATAAATATGTTTCAATGAAAATAATAAAAATAAATATATATTGTAAATAAATAAACCTGCCGCATATGGGACAGAAAATGATTGCAATGAATTTTTTTGACAATTTTTTTTCTCGCGGCTCGCGCCGCAAAACCACCTTGCGCAAAATAAAAAATTTAATCAATGCGCGTATTTTATTTTTTATTAAATTAATCCTACGGGAGAAAATATTTAACCACCGCTTGAGTTGGATAAATTCTTATTCTTAAAACAATAGAAAAAATTTAACCCGACTTTTACCAAGGTAAATTGATTTTTCAGTGACTCGCATCCTTAAGCATGTAAAAAAAGTTACCCTGAGGTAACTTTTAACCGCGCGTCAGAATGCGACCCCTCTGCACGTACTGGAAATGCCCCCCATTTTATTGCCTCCCCCCAAAAATAAAATGGAAAACTACTCAAAGATTATGACGTCATTTTTGACCTGTTATGCCGCAATCGTCGCCAATTTTCACAGTTTTTAGCCGATTCCAATGCTTTTTAAGCCATTTTAGACCTATTTTTTACTTAAATTTCATTTTTTTAAATGTCTCTTTTTAACTTTTTTTCTTTCTTTTTTTCTTTTTTTTTCTCTTTTTCCCTTTCTTCCCCCTTGTTTCAAAAAAGTTGCCCCCTCCCATTTTGGAATTGCCCCCTCGTCCAATAAAACCCGGGGGCAGTGAACAGGTCTGTAAAAATATGTTAAAATACAGTTAATCATGATTTCTAAGGTTATGCTTAGGTTTAGGATAACTAAAATCATGGAAACTTGGTTTAAATTAGCTTTTAAAGCTAAATAAAAAATTGTTGTCCATGTTTTTGGTGGTCCACGTGACTATCAAATTTTTAAAAGTTTTAGATGTTTTATATTGTCCAGACTTTTTGCAATGCAACAATATATATTTTAATTTATTACGCTAGGCATGGTACTGAACTATATTTTTAACAGCAAATTGTACAAACCAAAATTAGGCAATTTTGGAGCTTATTTGGGGTCCTAAATTTGTTTACAGAAGATTTAAATCATAAAAATAACTTCAAAAATGAGTTTGACGTTTTCAGTTTAGGGCACAAAGATGATTTAAACGGTACAAGTCCCATACGTGTACCGATTATCGATTTGACCGATGAAACAGTAAAATACGCATGAACATACCCTTCTTATACCCCAAACAAAACACGTAGATCTCATTTTTAAGGTTATTTTTTCGATTTAAGTGTTTTTTTAAAAAGTTATGGAGCCCATTTAAGCACAAAAAGTGCCTGTTTTTAGTATGTACAATCATAGGTCACCGAAGGGGGGGTGTGGGGGGGCACACCCCCCCCTACGGCCTCTGAGACCTATCCCCCCCCTAAGGCCCATTCTTGACCCCTCCTTCCCCCAATCGACCCCTTAACCCCTGCCCCCCCCCCTAAGGCCCATTTTTGCCCACCCCCCCCCTCAACTAAACAATACCCAAAAAATGCTTAAAAAATGGTCAAATTTCGTCAAAAAATTGTCAATTTTAGTCAAAAAAATAGTACCCGGGGTGTGACCACCCCCCCTGCTTTTTTCAAAAAAAACACCCCGGGGTGTGACCCCCCCCCCTGGAGGTCAAAAACCTCCACACCCCGGGGTGTGGACCCCCCCCCCCCGGTGCCGTGGAAGGTCGGTGACCTATGTGTACAATTTATGTTGTTAAGAAAAAAATTTTGTTTAGCAACAAAATAAATTAAAAATTATATTTTTACATTGCTAAAAATATGAGGAATCTAAAAATATTTAAAAAATTAAATAACCTCAAAAACGATGTCTACATCTCCGATTTTGGGAATAAAAATGTTTTATATGCGTATTTCACTTTTCTATTGGTCAAATCGATAATTGATACATACAAACAACGTATGGGACTTGTACCGGTTTAAATGTGTATTTTACCTCAGACCTGTGCACTGCCCCCCCGGGTTTAAACGGGGGCGAACTTTTTTGAAACGGAAGGGGGCAATAAAACGGGGGAGGGCAAGCAGGGGGGAAAGAAAAAAAGAGAAAAAAAGAAGGGAAAAAAGAAAAAAGGGACAAAAAAGCGAAAATAAGGTAAAAATATGTCTAAAATGGCTTAAAATACATTGAAATAGGCAAAAAACTGCAAAAAAATTGCGATGATGGCGTTATCATAGGTCAAAAATCGCGTCATAATTTTAGGGTACTTTTTCATTTTTTTGGTGATGGGGCAATAAAATGGAGGGGGGGCAAATCCTTCAATAAAATGGGAGGGGGCAATAATATTTCCAGACCGTGCACAGGTCTGTTACTTTTGGATCGGTCAAACCGATAATTGGTACGTACACGTATGGAACTCGTAGTTGTACCTTTAGCAAATGTAAGGCCTATAATATGTGTTCGATATGATCAACTAAAAATCAAATGAACATGTATATAAATTTACTTTTTGGGGATTTTTTGGGATAAATGTATTTTTTTATAAAATGTTATGGACCTAAAATTATATTATACAAAAATTACACTTTTTAAAAGGGGTACGATTCCCATATGCGTCCCAAAATTCGATTTGACCGATTCTAAAGTAAAATACACATATAAAACATCTTTGTACACTAAATCGAACACGCAGACTTCGTTTTGATGGTTATTTTTAAGATTTGGCCTTATCGAAAAGAGTTATTGAACTAATTTATAACCAAAAAATGACCTTTTTCAGCATATGAAATTTATGATGTTAAACAATTTTAAAAAATTAACCTCGCGCTTCGCTCCGCTCAGCGCTCAACATTTATATACCTTTTTACAACATTTAAGTGATGTTTTTAACGAATTTCAAAGACAATTTTAGAAAATTTTTTCGTGCTATCGCACGATTTTTAATGTTATACCTTTTTAAACCGGAAATTTTTCAAGTTTAACTTAAAAAAACAATGCAAATAACAACAAAAAGAATCACCTAGCGCGAAGCGCAAAAAATTTTACCCTTTTTTAATGTATTTTGAAAATTTGGAGTACAACCCCCTACAACCCCCCCCCCCTTTCGAAAAATTTGTATGGAGTACAACCCCCCCCCCTTTCCGAAATCCTGGCTACGCCCATAGGTCACCGACCTTCGACGGCTCAGGGGGAGGGTCCACACCCCGGGGTGGTCACACCCCGGGGTGTTTTTTTTTAAAAAAAGCAGGGGGGTGGTCACACCCCGGGGTGTTTTTTTTTTTGACCAAAATTGACAATTTTTTGACGAAATTTGACCATTTTTTAAGCATTTTTTGGGATTGTCTGGTGGGGGGGGGGGTGGTCAAAAATGGGCCTTAGGGGGGGGGGGTCAGGGGTTCAAGGGGTCGAGAGGGGGGGGAGGGGTCAAAAATGGGCCTTAGGGGGGGTAGGTCTCAGAGGCCGTAGGGGGGGTGGCCCCCCCAACCCCCCCCCCCTTCGGTGCCCTATGGCTACGCCCCTGCTACAAGTCTGAAAAAATTAAAAATTTTCAAAAAAATTAAAAATTCAAAAGAAACATGGACCACTAAAAACATGGACAACAAAAATTTTTTGGCTTTAAACGCAAATTTAAACTTAGTTTTTCACCGATTTTTTATTTCTTAGCCTAAGCAAAACATAAAAATCAAACAAATTTGTATTATAATTGATTTTTATTAAAATAAGTTGTTTTTCAAAAATGTGAATTTTTTCACAACTAAAATTTTATGCGTATTTGAACGGTTATTATAAAAAATTGGTTGTTATCATGAAAAAAATAAAAGTATATTTGTATTTGCAAGACATTTGGTTATACGAAAAAAATAGTATTAATTTGATTAAAGGCTTAATAAAAAATTTCTTAATAACATAAATTGTACATGCCAAAATAGGGCAATTTTTGGGTATAAATCGGCTTATAACTTCTAATCAAAAGCTCAAATCTCAAAAATAACCACAAAAATCAAGTCTACGGGTCTAATTTAGGTTGTGAAGATGTTTTATAAGTGTATTTTACATTAGGGTCGGTCAAATCGAATTTCGGGACGCGTATGGGAATCATACCTTTAAAAGGAAGAATAAAGGTACATTTTAAGTTTTAAAAAATTCCTATTGAGCTTTTAATCAATTTTAAAATTTTTTTTCTCAGGTTTTTAAAAGCTAGGTGATTCCAAATATACTTCTATTTTTTCTTATTAAACAAAAGTCAAATTTCATACCATACGGCACAAACTGCTGATAAATACAACATGAAAGATGAAAACTAAATGATGAAGTAATATTAAAATTTCATTAAAAGAAACAAAACAAAACAGCGGAATGGATTATTTTATTAAAAATTTACAACCATTAAAATTGGTAAAATAAAATCCCCTAAAATAAATAAACTCCGCAGCTGACTCCGCAGCGGAGTTACCTGGAGTGAAATAACCTTTTTTAAGCTTAAGGCTATGCGTTCCTAAGCCTAAGCAAAGCCTTAAAAACAACCTAAACTTTAACAAATAGCTGCGCGAAGAAAGTTTAGGTTGTGTTTAGGCTTTGCTTAGGCTTAGAAAGGCGTAGGCTTAAACTCCGCTGCGGAGTCAGCTGCGTAGTTTTCTCCTGTAGCCCAAAAATCTGGGTAAATCTTAGTTTGCCAGTAGTTGCACTCATCAGGGTTTCCAGATTTTTTTTAAAAAAAATCCCAAAACAGCCAAAAAAAACCCCAAAAAACCCTAAAATTTAGAAAAAAACCCCAAAAAAAAACCCCATACTAAAAACATAAAAAATTGGCCTAAAACCTTGCAAAAAATCAACTTTTATTTTATCTTATCATATTTTATTTTATTTATCATCGGATTTATTTTTTTCTAAGCCTAAGCAAAGCCTAAAACTCAACCTAAATTGTATTATGAGGCATTTTTATTAAATTATCCCATTTTTTAAATTTTAATTTTTTTCACGACTGAATTTTTAGACATTTTTAAGCGGTTGCTATACAAAATTGGTGAGGACCAGAAAAAAAGTCAAAATATTTTTAGAACCGTCAGACTCTCGGCAATCTAAAAAATATTTATTTATATTGGTTAAAGCACTAATAAAAAAAATTTCTTAACAGCATAAAATGTACCTTCAAAAAAAGGTCTTTTTTTGGCTATAAAACACCATTTATTATCTTAAAGGGTAGTTTAATCACTTTCTAATGCCCAAAATTAAGATCGCAAGGTCAGAATTGACCCAGAAACATGTTTTATATTTATGTTTTTGAGTGGAATTCTCAAACTGATTTTTGGTACACGTTTAGTACTTGTACGGTACCCACCGAATACCCCGCTTTGTGAATTCCGGCCTAGGTCCTAGGTTTGTCTAAATTGTTTTCCAACAGTCCAAATTAACCAGCAGAAGTAATATTTATTAATCCACTAGCATTTTAGAGAAAATTTTTGTGGATTTAAGGCTGTTTTTAAACAAATATGACATAATTTAGATATTTAAAAAATTTTGTTCAAACTAAAAAAAACCCTAAAAAAAACCCCAACTCCAGAAAAAAAACCCAAAAAACCCTATGGGGTTTTTAAAAAAAAAAAAAACTCAATCGCTTGAAAAAAACCCTAAAGTTAGGGAGAAAAACCCCAACCTAGAACACTGGCACTCATAAAGCGCGATTAACCAAGGATTAACTAACGATTGTTGATTGGCTTTTGCATTGGCTCACATAATATAATATAAACTGATAAAAGACTCAATCCTTAAAATAATGATTAATAATGTACAATAAACTTATAACATAATCAAACATACATAGGAATTAGATTTTTATCAATTTAAATTAATAATGTGAACCAATGCAAAATCGAAATAAAATTTGTCTTTTTTAATTTTATTTTTTTATTTCGAAATTAAAAATTAACAATATCATGTATTTAACTTTTTTTTCAAATATTCTTAAAATTTGACAATTATTTATATAAAAATACTTTAGTTAAAACAGTATGTATACTTTTCAAGTCATAAAACATGACAAAAACTCTACAAACCGCGTTTAAAGTCAGTTTTATTAGCTTTTTAATCCGATTCTCTCTTTGTCCATAAAAATAAGACGTCCATACTTAATCTTTGGTTAATGGCTAACAGGAGAAAACTCCGCAGCTGACTCCGCAGCGGAGTTTAAGCCTACGCCTTCCTAAGCCTAAGCAAAGCCTAAACACAACCTAAACTTTCTTCGCGCAGCTATTTGTTAAAGTTTAGGTTGTTTTTAAGGCTTTGCTTAGGCTTAGGAACGCATAGCCTTAAGCTTAAAAAAGGTTATTTCACTCCAGGTAACTCCGCTGCGGAGTCAGCTGCGGAGTTTTCTCCTGTTAGCCGTTAATCCTTGGTTAATCGCGCTTTATGAGTGCGGCTGCAGCGGGTCCGTATAAAATCCCCATGGACGAATTCCCCATAGGCCAAAATCCCCATAAACGTTACAAAATCCCCATAAGGTGGTGTAAATTCCCCATGAAACAGTGCAAATTCCCCATAAAGTGGTGTAAATTCCCCATAAATATAATGCGTTTGCAGTATTTCCTTAAAATTTTAACACTTGAAAAATACAACAAAACTTTATCATGATAAAGTTAACTTGATTTTAGGGCTTTGCTTAGGCTTAGGAAAAAATTAAAACATTTTTAATGCTTTTATAATTAAAACTTTAGTTTGCAAACGCATTTCTGATTGTTATGGGGAATTTGCACTACTTTATGGGGAATTTGCACTACTTTATGGGGAATTTGGCCATGGGGATTTTACACTACTTTTATGGGGATTTTGCACGTCACCGCTGCAGCAGTTTTACTCTACCCGCAATTTCTTTGTCTTACTTTTCCAGCAAAAGTCTCGCTTTGCCATCAAGGCCGGAATTTACAAAGAGGGGTTTTTAAACAAATTTGACGCAAAAAAAAATCTGCAGCAAATTTGAAACTATTTTGATTTTATTTCGTTAAAAAAAGTATTTAGTTTCTTTAAAAAAGTTTTTTAAGATGGCAATTTACGTCAATTTTAGCTATAGACAGACATCTTGCACTGAAACTTAAAATAAACATACGATATAGAACACACAAACATTGATGACTGTAGAGAAAATCATGCAAATGTTCCCTGATTATTGATTAGTGGCGGCGTTGACGGGAAATAACCCGCTTTTTTTCATCAACAACATCAATTCTGCGATTTAATTGTCGCCAATATGAAATACAAATTTAACAAGATATCAACAAACATAGCTATCTGATATGACAAATTTAACAAGATATCAACAAACATAGCTATCTGATATGATTTTAAAGGCTCAATAAGACCTCTTATTTAAGTCAGTTTTAAAACTTTTCTTAATGCATCCAAGCAATCGACAGTTACTTGAGATGGGAGAAGGTTGTTCCAATTTGGTGCAAAAACACACCCTAGAAAAAATGCACCCGCGAAAAAAGCGCCCGATTAGTGTAAAAACGCCAAAAAACTATGAAAAAACGCATCCGCCTATGAAAAAAGGGCCCCATGGCGGGAAAAGTCAAAAGGAAAGAACGCACCTTAGAACAAATGCACCTGCGAAAAAAGGGCCCCACTAGTGTAAAAACGCTGAGAAACTAAGAAAAAACGCAGGCGCCTATGAAAAAAGGTCCCACAATTAGAAACTGTTTTTTTGTTACGTAAACAGGTAATCTGCGAAAAAAAGCATGTGCGTGGGAAAAATTTTTGATGAACCGGTGATAATTCAAAAAAGCACGAACACTATAAACCCGACCTGTGCACTGCCACCCCCCCGGGGTGAAATCGGGGGGGGCAATTCCAAAATGTGGGGCACGGGGGGCAACTTTTTTGAAACGAGGGGTGGGGCAATAAAAAGGGGGGGGGGGCAAGCAGGGGGGGAAGAAAAAAAGAAAAAAAAGAGAAAAAAAGGAAAAAAAGAAGGGAAAAGAAAAAAAAGGGACAAAAAAAGCGAAAATAAGGTAAAAATAGGTATAAAATGGCTTAAAATACATTGAAATAGGCTAAAAACTGCAAAAAAATTCGCGATGATGGCGTCATCATAGGTCAAAAATGGCGTCATATTTTTAGGGTACTTTTTCATTTTTTGGCGGGGGGGGGCAATAAAACGGGGGGGGGGCAAATCCTTCAATAAAACGGGGGGCATTTCCAGACCGTGCACAGGTCTGAGTAGATATTTTGATAAAAAAAAATTTTTGTGGGCTATTGGGGGCAGGAATAAAGTTTTTACAAAAAATCATCAAAATTAAAATTAATATGTAACATTACATTTTTTTAATATAGCAGAATAAACTTGTAAATGCTTTGTAAACACAAATAAAAAAATTGAAACTGCAAGACATAGGTTTAACGGTTAAAATAACAAAGAACATATTTTAAGTTTGCCATTAATCCTCTTGGTCAATATCTTCGCGGATTTATAGTTATAAGATCAAAAAAAAAATTAAACGGCAACGGTCACGCAGAAAATTAAAAATATTTTCTCTATTTTTTATAAAGACATTACCTTAATAAGTTAGTTTCTAGGTTTATAAAAAGTTTTCTCGTATTTTCAAGCTACCAATACGGTCCAGATTAAAACATCTTTAAAAAATTTTTTAAAGTGATTTCAAAATCGTTTAAGATTACTTACGTATAGCTGTAGTCCGGACCCAAAACATAATATGAACCAACCTTTACCTCTTGAATAAGTTGAATTCGTAAGTTATAGTGTTTATAAAAAACAGTCAAAAAAATCTCAAAATCTTCATTTTGGTCACAAACAAACCGAAAAGAGTTTTTATTTTATCTATTTTAACGATTAAAAAAACTTTGGAAATAAAGCTGATTTTGTACACGTTTTCGAAAATTCATCTGTTATTTCAAGGTTTATTTTTAAGTTTAAACTTTTTAAACTCTCGCTTGAATTATTTTAAAAACGTTTAAAGCATTTTTTAAAAAAACTTAAAATAATCTCGAATTATCGTTCTATTTATTTTAAATTATTTAGTGGTAAAATAGAAAATTAACAACATAACAACAAAATAACAATAGCGGCGGCGGCTACATTTATGTTAAAATATATTTAGTATAGTATGGTGTACCTTATGTTTATGAATATAAACAAAATACGGGAGTAAATTTTGTTTGTGAGAATGAGTATGATTTTTACACGTTTCCAGAGAATTTTTCTTTTATTTTTTATTAATATATTTTCAATAGGAAATTAGTTTAAACCCCCCGTATGTTCGTTAAAAATGTTATAAAAGCTTTTAAAAATTGGGAACACTCTTAAAAATTGGGAACAAATAAAAACAATTGCGGAATGTGCTTCGTAATTGCCAAAAAGGTTAAAAAGATAAAAATTTGTTACTCGTGGTTGTTTAAAAAAAATGGGGTGAGATCACAGGAATACCCAGATAATTATTTCGGCCACAAAAATGGCAAAATAATTATTATATATTTTTTAAAAACATTAGAAGGATAAATTTTGATTCAACGCGATTTTTCAAAAAAAATTGTATAAAATCTACGTATGTATGTATTTAATTTTTTCTGCTAAATAATATAAATCGTCTATTTTATTTACTTTATTTTAATTTGCCGTATTAATTTATTAACTGATAAGTTCAAAGTAAGTTACATTAACTCTGAAATTTAGTAACTTGGATTGGATTTGTTCTTATATTGTTATGTTTTCTTGCTTTTATCAATAAAGTTGTTAAAAGTAAAAATCACATTTTATTTTTAGAAAAATCCTCAAATATAGACTAGCAGAGGACGTAAGTATTGCCAATAACTATAATTTATGAATTTTGCATTATGAATTAAAAAAAGCCATAAATAACCAATTATAACAAAAAATGGAGCAAATAGTGTTACTATTAAACTATTTTTTTTGCTTCATTTATTTTTCTGATTTGTTTTAGATTTGTTGTATTGTCTCTTGCTAAATAAACATCAATGTTTGGCTTATTTTTTAAATTCCACGTTTAAAAGCTTTTTGGCCTTTTTTTCGCAGGTGCATTTTTTCTAGGGTGCTATCTTTCTATTTGATTTTTCCCACCATGGGGCATTTTTTTAATAGGCGGGTGCGTAATGGGAAAAAAAGCACCCTAGTTAAAATGCACCCGCGAAAAAAGGGCCCGACTACTGTAAAAACGCCGAGAAACTATGAAAAAACGCACCCGCCTATGAAAAAAGGGCCCCATGGCGGGAAAAATCAAAAGGAAAGAACGCACCCTAGAAAAAATGCACCTGCGAAAAAAGGGCCCCACTGGTGTAAAAACGCTGAGAAACTGTGAAAAAACGCACCCGCCTACGAAAAAAGGGCCCCATTGTCGGAAACTGTTTTTTGATTACGTAAACAGAGCGTTATCAACACACTAGGAGCTAGCATCTTATGAAAAACAGCACCTATCGAGCAAAAACTTATCCACATAAATGTATGTTTTTTTAGTTTTTTTTAAAAATATTATGTATATCTATCGAATGCATTTTTTTGTTTTTATTTAAGTTTTTAATTAAAAGCTTTTAAACGTGGAATTTAAAAAATAAGCCAAACACTGATGTTTATTTAGCAAGAGACAATACAACAAATCTAAAACAAATCAGAAAAATAAATGAAGCAAAAAAAATAGTTTAATAGTAACACTATTTGCTCCATTTTTTGTTATAATTGGTTATTTATGGCTTTTTTTAATTCATAATGCAAAATCCATAAATTATAGTTATTGGCAATACTTACGTCCTCTGCTAGTCTATATTTGAGGATTTTTCTAAAAATAAAATGTGATTTTTACTTTTAACAACTTTATTGATAAAAGCAAGAAAACATAACAATATAAGAACAAATCCAATCCAAGTTACTAAATTTCAGAGTTAATGTAACTTACTTTGAACTTATCAGTTAATAAATTAATACGGCAAATTAAAATAAAGTAAATAGACGATTTATATTATTTAGCAGAAAAAATCAGATACATACATACGTAGATTTTATACAATTTTTTTCGTAAAATCGTGTGGAAACAAAATTTATCCTTCTAATGTTTTTAAAAAATATATAATAATTATTTTGCCATTTTTGTGGCCGAAATAATTATCTGGGTATTCCTGTGATCTCACCCCATTTTTTTTAAACAACCACGAGTAACAAATTTTTATCTTTTTAACCTTTTTGGCAATTACGAAGCACATTCCGCAATTGTTTTTATTTGTTCCCAATTTTTAAGAGCTTTTATAACATTTTTAAACGAACATACGGGGGGTTTAAACTAATTTCCTATTGAAAATATATTAATAAAAAATAAAAGAAAAATTCTCTGGAAACGTGTAAAAATCATACTCATTCTCACAAACAAAATTTATTCTCGTATTTTGTTTATATTCATAAGGTACACCATACTATACTAAATATATTTTGACATAAATGTAGCCGCCGCCGCTATTGTTATTTTGTTGTTATGTTGTTAATTTTCTATTTTTACCACTAAATAATTTAAAATAAATAGAACGATAATTCGAGATTATTTTAAGTTTTTTTAAAAATGTTTTAAACGTTTTTAAAATAATTCAAGCGAGAGTTTAAAAAGTTTAAACTTAAAAATAAACCTTCAAATAACAGATGAATTTTCGAAAACGTGTACAAAATCAGCTTTATTCCCAAAGTTTTTTGAATCGTTAAAATAGATAAAATAAAAACTCTTTTCGGTATGTTTGTGACCAAAATGAAGATTTTGAGATTTTTTTGACTGTTTTTTATAAACACTATAACTTACGAATTCAACTTATTCAGGAGGTAAGTACAGTAATCTTAAACAATTTTGAAATCACTTTAAAAAATTTTTAAAGATGTTTTAATCAAATACATTGGACCGTATTGGTAGCTTAAAAATACGAGAAAAACTTTTTATAAACCTAGAAACTAACTTATTAAGGTAATGTCTTTATAAAAAATAGAAAAAATATTTTTGATTTTCTGCGTGACCGTTGCCGTTTAAAATTTTTTTTCGATCTTATAACTATAAATCCGCGAAGATATTGACCAAGAAGATTAATGGCAAACTTAAAATATGTTCTTTGTTATTTTAACCGTTAAACCTATGTCTTGCAGTTTCAATTTTTTTATTTGTGTTTACAAAGCATTTACAAGTTTATTCTGCTATATTTTAAAAAATGTAATGTTACATATTAATTTTAATTCACTTGTTTTCTTTTACCTTTTACTTCTGTTACATGAATATTGTAAATTTTTTAGTTGCACAAGCTATTTATTCTTAAAAAATGCTTTCCTTTCATACTGTTTATAGTGTTCGTACTTTTTTGAATTATCACCGCTTCATCAAAAATTTTTCCCACGCACATGCTTTTTTTCGCAGATTACCTGTTTACGTAACAAAAAAACAGTTTCTAATTGTGGGGCCCTTTTTTCATAGGCGGGTGCGTTTTTTCATAGTTTCTCAGCGTTTTTACACTAGTGGGGCCCTTTTTTCGCAGGTGCATTTTTTCTAAGGTGCGTTCTTTCCTTTTGACTTTTCCCGCCATGGGGCCCTTTTTTCATAGGCGGGTGCGTTTTTTCATAGTTTTTTGGCGTTTTTACACTAATCGGGCCCTTTTTTCGCGGGTGCATTTTTTCTAGGGTGCGTTTTTGCACAGTTTTTTTTTTTTTTTTTTTTTTTTTTTTTTTTTTTTTTTTTTTTTTTTTTTCATTTTTTTTTTTTTTTTTAGATATTTTTTTTTTTTTTTTTTTTTTTTTTTTTTTTTTTTTTCATCTCAAATGTTTGATTAGAATAAAATTTATTTTTTTGTGTTTATCACCAATTTTTTGATTTGAAACCTCGAGTATTTTTTATAAATTTTTTTATTAAAAGAAAAAAAACCAAATGTTGCGAAAAACAAAAGAAAGGAAGTTCTATTCTACGACACTGGAAGTCCTGTCTTAGGGCTTGAAGCTGGATTTTAAACAACAAATTTAGCACAATATGCAAATATACTACCAGCCAAAATACCCCAAAACTAAATACATATACGCTAAATTAGCAATGTCTATTTAATTTTGTAAATTTAGCGAATACTATCGAAGACTTCAGTATATTTAGTTTATATTGGATATTCATACATCAAGAGAAAAGTCAATGGTTTGCGGTCAGCTCCAAGACATAATTTTAAATTTGATTTGAACAAACTGGGTATTAAAGCGAATTCTATAGTAATATTTGTTAATAAAAATATAAAATATATATTAATTTGTTAAAAAAATTAATACAAACAACTGAAAAAGTGCATATTGAATGCAGCAGTACCCCGAGTGTCCCATTGTTTTATCATATCCACCCTGGCGCCGATTGGAAGCCTTATGCACAATGCTACCCAAATACCGATTACTTTATGGGGAATAAAACTTATAAATAAATTGACGTTTTTATAGAGTTTTCAAGGTTTTTTTAACATAAAATTTAACTGACTGGTGTCAAGTGAAAAATATCTGGAAAGAGAGATCAATTTTTTAAATAACGAAAAATTACAATAAACACGACCTACTTGTACATTTTATCCGGACAAGGATCTTTTGTCAATCCAATCCAGATTGTGCTGTATGAAGAATATACATTCGCATCGATGATCTACATAAAAATATTATTTTAATATTTTTTTCAGCTACAAAAAACTAAAATAAGAATAAAAATGACTGAAAATTCCACAATAATGCTGCAGATACAAAATCAAAAATATTATTTAATAAGTTTTTATTGAAATTATTCTCATCCTATGTAATATAAAGTTTAAAAAATTACTTACTAGCTTTTTAACAAAATTTTGCTCGTCGTCATTCCAGATACTCACTAAATGACTGTGTGAAGAATAAGCGGCGCATAATTTTTCAGAATCAAACCAGTTGGGTCCATAGTCATATTGCTTGATTTCGAGCAAATAACAAAATTCACCATGTGATTTCCATCCTGGTATACACTTTTTATTTGTTGTTGGCACAAATGAAGTAGTTGAAAAGGTAGTCGTTGTTGATATACTTGTTGATGAAGAAAAGTTTTGCTGGGTTATTACTGAAAAACAAAACAATTTATGAAAAACTTAAAATCAAGCTAAACATGGCTTGTTTGTTTGTTTAGGACTAAAATGACATCATGTAATAACCAATTAAATCAAAATAATTTAGCGCCATGCATGTTAGCTAATCAGAATTCATGAAAGTTAGAGGTTGAATTCTAATTGTTTGATAAGTGGGGGTAAATTACTTTGATTTGACTACAGGGCCTTTTTTACTTCTCTGAACAAATTAGCCAAATTTATGTTTTGCCTTTAGCTTTGGTGATGAAGTATTTTTTTTTGGTAATAATTTCACAATAAAATTTAAAAAAAAAACAAGGTAAAAGACTGGTATTCTAATTTTTGAAGAAAAGAAGTCTGTTTTTTTGGGGTGTCGATAAGGGATAGAGTTTAACCTCTTGCCCATTGCTGTGACCTGTGACTGTGACTGATCTGATTCTTGCCACAACGACGAATGTTTTTTTTAATTTCATGTTACTGCTGTACAATCTCTGTGGTTATTTTTTAAGGCTTAAACACTAAGCAATTTTCTCTAAAATAATGAGTTAAAAATTGATGTGGATACAGGATATTCCCTTTTTTATGCTAATTTAGGTAGTGAATAACTAAAAAAATGACATACAACTGTAGCATATAAAAAATTACTGCAAAATAAATGTTGTAAACAAAACCTTTTCAAATTATGTTAAACCGTTAAAAATGCTATTAATATTTAATTTAAAAAATTTGAAATGTAGTTTCAGCTTATTAAATAAATAGGTCAAGCTCCGGATTTCCCTACCGTTTTAAATAGCCGGATTTCCGGACATAATATCTGTGTATAAGAACAGTGATAATGTTAGATAATAAAATAAACTAAAGTTTGTTACCTTCCACAAAATTAAAATTTATGAATAAAACTGTTATATAATATTGAATTACAAATTTACATTTATACATTTACTACCGTTTATACACACGCTTGTAAAATATACACGACTATTACACACTACAAAAGGATTTTAAATGTTATAAAAGCGGTGTTTTGTTTGCTACACTAATGTTAAAACACTAAAGTGTGATTGCATGAGTTTTTTGTTTGCATTAAATGTGTTTATTCTTTCATTTCAAAAAAAGTATCAAATTCCAATGATTTTATTCACATTGTGCCAAGGAGTCGATACCAAAACTTATAATGTCTCCTAAAAATTATACAAAAACACCACCATTATGTAAAATAAATATCATTTGGTTAACAACCTTTTTCTCGAAGGTCGTTTTTTCTAAAAAACGACATAAAATAAAACCTGTATATAAACCAATATATAATACAAATAAAATAACATCAAAAAGAAAACACATTGGTAGTAGTGCTGTAAATGGGCATAATCCTCATAAAACTTTTATTGTCGACGTGTTGGTACAAAATAATTACTGTTTTTTCTAAAACATATATTCGTACGAAAATACAAAGCGAATTGCAGTTTTTTGCTGTCATTTTTATGTTTAGACTATTTTCATCGACTCTTGATTAAATTAATTGAATTTTTTTGATAAAATCTTTGGAAAAAATTTCTGCAAAAATAGATTTTAGCAGTAGAAATGTAAAAAATAACTTCTTGCCTTTTTTAATTCACTCTAGCTTAAGAATTTACTTGAACACATGTTGATCATTTAAGACAAGGCAAACAAAATGTGCTTTTAATAAAAAAACATACAATTATAATATTTTTCATGTATGATATTTTATGCATTTCAATCTAAGTATAGAGTCGTGAGTTAAATATTCGAACAACGGATCTTTGGGAGTCTTCAAAACCCATTGCACGGTAAACTTTATTTCCCTAAGCCTAAGCAAAACCCAAAAATTAAGCGACACTTTATCATAATATTTCAAAAATAGTGTGCTTTTAAAAAATACCGAATAATTTACTGTTAAAAAAGGCAAGCAATTGTTTTTCGGAAAATATTTTACTAAAATGTTTTTGAAAGGTTATTAATAGCAAAATTATTTGCAATTATTTTTTCCGAAAGCATTATAAAGAATTCATTTTTTCTACACTCCACGAAAAATAACCACAAAAATTTTTTGATAGCACAATCAAAACATAAAAACAACCTTAATGTTTATTATCTTTCGAGTCGTCCCATAAATTCTCAGCATTTTTAAAGTAGTTATTATATAAAAACATGCAAGAATATTATTATTTTTTGTTTTATGTCCTCTCAAAAATTTTATTTTTATAATCCTACCTTTTATAAGTCAGTCAAACAAGCTATGATAATTAAATAAAACAAACTATTGTTATGCAATAAGTTTACCCCGATTTACGCGGGAAGTTATGTTTTATGCTCGTCAGTACCCTCGTGTCCAGTAGCCTCGTGTTTTCCTTCCATAATGAATCGATTTTGCTGCAAGGTTGTGCTGAACGCAATTTTTTAAGCTCAGTACCTTCATGTCCAGTACCCTCGTGTCCAGTACCTTCGTGTCCAGTACCCTTGTGTCCAGTACCTTTGTGTCCATTACCCTCGTGTCCAGTACCCTCGTGTCCAGTACCCTCGTGTCCAGTACCCTCATGTCCAGTACCTTTGTGTCCAGTACCCTCATGTCCAGTACCTTTGTGTCCAGTACCCTCATGTCCAGTACCCTCGTGTCCAGTACCTTCGTGTCCAGTACCGTCGTGTCCAGTACCTTTGTGTTTAGTACCCTCGTGTCCAGTACCCTCGTGTCCAGTACCTTTGTGTCCAGTAACCTTGTATCCAGTACCTTTGTGTCCAGTACCCTAATGTCCAGTACCCTCGTGTCCAGTACCTTCGTGTCCAGTACCCTCGTGTCCAGTACCCTTGTGTCCAGTACCTTTGTGTCCAGTACCCTTGTGTCCAGTACCTTTGTGTCCAGTACCCTCCTGTCCAGTACCTTCTTTTCCAGTACCCTCGTGTCCAGTACCCTTGTGTCCAGTACCTTCATGTCCAGTACCCTCGTGTCCAGTACCTTTGTGTCCAGTACCCTCGTGTCCAGTACCTTCGTGTCCAGTACCCTCGTGTCCAGTACCCTCGTGTCCAGTACCCTCGTGTCCAGTACCCTCGTGTCCAGTACCCTTGTGTCCAGTACCCTCGTGTCCAGTACCCTCGTGTCCAGTACCCTTGTGTCCAGTACCCTCATGTCCAGTACCCTTGTGTCCAGTACCCTTGTGTCCAGTACCCTTGTGTCCAGTACCCTTGTGTCCAGTACCCTTGTGTCCAGTACCCTTGTGTCCAGTACCCTCGTGTCCAGTACCCTTGTGTCCAGTACCCTCGTGTCCAGTACTCTTGTGTCCAGTATTCTCCTGTCCAGTACCCTTGTGTCCAGTACCCTCGTGTCCAGTACTTTCGTGTCCAGTACCTTTGTGTCCAATACCCTCCTGTCCAGTACCCTCGTGTCCAGTACCCTTGTGTCCAGTACCCTTGTGTCCAGTACCTTCGTGTCCAGTACCCTCGTGTCCAGTACCCTCGTGTCCAGTACCCTCATGTCCAGTACCCTCGTGTCCAGTACCCTTGTGTCCAGTACCCTCGTGTCCAGTACCCTCGTGTCCAGTACCCTCGTGTCCAGTACCCTCGTGTCCAGTACCCTCATGTCCAGTACCTTTGTGTCCAGTACCCTCGTGTCCAGTACCCTCGTGTCCAGTACCCTTGTGTCCAGTACCCTTGTGTCCAGTACCCTCGTGTGCAGTACCCTCGTGTTCAGTACCCTCATGTTCAGTACTCTTGTGTCCAATCCCCTTTTGTCCAGTACCCTTGTGTCCATTACCCTCATGTCCAGTCCTCTCCTGTTCAGTACTGTTGTGTCCAGTACCCTTGCATCCAGTACCCTTGTGTCCAGTACCCTTGTGTCTAGTACTCTTGTGACCAGTACCCTTGTGTCCAGACCCTCCTGTTCAGTACTCTCATGTCCAGTACCCTTGTGTCCAGTACCCTCGTGTCCAGCACTCTCGTGTCCAGTACCTCGTGTTAAGTACTTTTGTGTCCAGTACCTTTGTGTCCAATACCCTTGTGTCCAGTACCCTCGTGTCCAGTACCCTCGTGTCCAGTACTTTTGTGTCCAGTACCTTTGTGTCCAATACCCTCGTGTCCAGTACCCTCGTGTCCAGTACCCTCGTGTCCAGTACTTTCGTGTCCAGTACCTTTGTGTCCAATACCCTCGTGTCCAGTACCATTGTGTCCAGTACCTTTGTGTCCAGTACCTCCATGTCCAGTACTCTTGTGTCCAGTACCTTCGTGTCCAGTACCCTCATGTCCAGTACCTTCGTGTCCAGTACCCTCGTATCCAGTACCTTCGTGTCCAGTACCCTTGTGTCCAGTACCTTCGTGTCCAGTACCCTGGTGTCCAGTACCCTCATGTCCAGTACCTTCGTGTCCAGTACCCTCGTGTCCAGTACCTTTGTGTCCAGTACCCTCGTGTCCAGTACCTTTGTGTCCAGTACCCTCGTGTCCAGTACCCTCGTGTCCAGTACCCTTGTGTCCAGTACCCTCGTGTCCAGTACCTTCATGTCCAGTACCCTCGTGTCCAGTACCCTCGTGTCCAGTACCTTTGTGTCCAGTACCCTCGTGTCCAGTACCTTCGTGTCCAGTACCCTCGTATCCAGTACCTTCGTGTCCAGTACCCTTGTGTCCAGTACCCTCGTGTCCAGTACCCTCAAGTCCAGTACCCTTGTGTCCAGTACCTTTGTGTCCAGTACCCTCATGTCCAGTACCCTCGTGTCTAGTACCTTTGTGTCCAGTACCCTCGTGTCCCGTTTCCGTGTATCTATTACGTAGGATATTTCATGTTGCAAAAATTTGCATAAATTGTAGAAAACCTTGAAAATAAAGACATTGGAATATATTAAAATCAGTGCAGAAGGTAAGTCAAACTAGATTATGACTACTGAATTATATCTTAATGCTGACTTCGTAAATTAGAATGCAGACATATGCAGACCAATTAAAATTGTGTGGTTTTGACCTTTTTTTAAACAAATAAGAACCAAAAATTTTTCTTTAATTCCACCTTTTCACAAAACATGCAAAAATTAACCAATTTTTTGTTCTTCGTTCAGTTACGTATTGCTATATATAGACATAAAACTCTTGTATAGTACTTCTGTATGCGTTCGATTTTGTGGATATCAGTTTTAGTATACGGATTAAAAACCTGAGTGTTATATTCTACTAAAGGTCTTACATACACAATAAATGCCTTAACTAATACATCACTGTTTTTGTTACAAAAGCTACGTAATAGCAACCCTGCTCTAAAAAATGCCTTAGCTGCTATTTTTGAACAATGATCACTATTTCTTAAGCTATTCGTTAAGTTTATACCAAGATTTTGAATATTTGTAACTTGATCGATTTTTTCATTTGAAAGTGTGTATGCACATTCAGGTATTGACATATTACGACTTGAAAATATTTTACACTTTGGAAAAGATACCGAAAGCTGCCAGTCGCTAGCCCACTTTGAAAATTTTTTTAGGGATGAAACAAGATCTTGCTTATTACCATCTTTTCGTGCCTGGTAAAATTTACCATCGTCGGCAAACATTTTTATCTTACAGGAACCAACAGTACAAATGATAATCCAGATTTTTTGTGTTTTTAACGAAATCAAAGCAGTTTGTTAGTTATGTTCCTGCGCTATTAAATTATCATGCTCTGAAGAAACGATTTTTAAAACAAAAAAGTCAAAATCTACGCTTATTATTTCATCCTCCAATTTATTTAATTTTAATTTAATTTTAAAAAGCTTTATGTTATTTTAGCCACTTTTTACAATTACTTTTCTGTTTTATCATTGTTAAGAAACTTTGAGTCCGCAAAAAATTAGAAAAATTAAAATATTACTCTTTAATTATATGCTAAATTATTTTGAAAATAAACTGGGGCTCCATGTTTATAAAGGTGCTGCAAGGCTCCGAAAACCGGCGTTCAGGAGCTTTACAGTGAACATGTCTATTTATTTTAGGCGCAAATAAATCATGTATCAGAATACATGATTATTTGCGCCTAAAACAAATAGACATGTTACCTGTAAATCTCCGGAACGTCAGTTTTTGGAGCCTTGAAGCACCTTAATTAAAAATTATAGTCAATTGTGAGGTTATTGCTTCTTTGTATAACACATGTTCGTTTCATGATGCATACAAAAGAAATCAAAAAGTTACAGTTTTAAATTCTGCTATAGGTTTTAAAGGTGCAGTACTCTCTTAAATTTTTGCGTAAAAAAAGTGGAAGACCTTATCCGCATATTTGTCAGCCACTATTAATAAAGTGTCTCTGCAGGTTTAGTCGACGGTCTGCCGCAGTGGCAAACTAAATTTTTCCAAATTAAAAATCCTAAAAAAGCACGCCGCCATCTTGGTTTTTTGCTGAACGCGTTTTTAAGTTTTAAAATTTTTAACGATATAGAATGCTTAAAACTTAAAAAAAATGTGCAAAAACGTGTAATATATATGTATTTGGAATAATTTAGGAAAACAACAGTTTTTCTGTTTGCACAAACATTAACTCCTTGTTTTGACGAATTTTTTATGTTCTGTTGGGAAGTTTTTGTTTCTGCCACACTTTATTTATTTATAAAATTTTCATACAAATTAAAAAGACAATATTCAGAAAACATAATTGACGTAAGTATTCTCATATTTAGTTTCGAATTCATTAGATTTTTTAAAGTTATTGGTATTAATTAAGAATTTTTGACTTTTATCGAAAACAATAATTTATTCTTAAATTTTTATTTTAATATAGTCCAATGAACACTCGTTAAAACAGTGTTTTTCATATTTTAAATTCACCTAAAAGCTGAAATTAATACATTTTTATTTTTGGTGCAAAAAGCTCTAAAAAGTAAAGACACCCTGCTCATAGCCAATGCTGAAATTTCCGATATATAGCGCAAAAATTTTAAATCATTTGATATGCATATACCTAAATCGCGAATATAATCAATTTTTTTTAAAACTACTTCATTCAGCGTGTACAAGTTCGGTTCCTTTTTGCAACCAAGAGTAAACAAGCAGCATTTCTCAAGGGAAATATTTAATTGCCACTTATTAGACCAATCAACAAAATTATTAATACATTGTTGAAAATGATTAGTATTTGTTTGATTATTGGCAAAAACATAGTAGAATTTGGCATCGTTGGCGAACATTTTGATTTTGCAATTTTCGAAATTGTGTATAGTGTCAGGTAAATCGTTAATAAGAAGTAAAAACAGGAGAGGGCCCAAGACGGAACCCTGAGGAACGCCGCTTGTTACTTGTAAAAACTCACTAGGATCGGAGGACACAACTTTAAAATCTTTAAAACTAGTCTTAACAACTAAATCTTTACAAGATAAAATATGATCAAAAACGGCAGAAGGTTTAGGTAAAACAGGACGATTAGTCCTTGCTGAAATGCCAATATGCTCTTTGCAATCAGCAAGGACTAATCGGCCTGTTTTACCTAAACCTTCTGCCGTTTTTGATCATATTTTATCTTGTAAAGATTTAGTTCTTAAGCCTAGTTTTAAAAATTTTAAAGTTGTGTCCTCAGATCCTAGTGAGTTTTATCTTAAGGTTAAGGAAAGTTTATGTATAGGAAAAATTAAGCCTGTTTTAAACCAAAATATTGCCAGTGTGGAACTATTATGTTTTTAAATGTTTTTATAAGTATTCCTTGCTTGTTTTATCTTTTATTATATATTTTTCCTCGCCTTTTGTGTAACTTATTTATACTTCTTCGCGTGTTTTATTATTTTATCCTGTAATTTTCCGCTTTTTGTAACTTATTTTAGTGTTTTCTGCAGGTGTTTTTTTTATTGCGATTAATTCTATGCTCTGCTTAATGCGTTTTTTTGCAACTTTAGATGTCATGTTTTATCTGATGATGGATTTTAGAAATAAATCCGAAAGCTCATATGTATTCAATGAACGTTTTTACCTTATGTCTTATTGCAATTATCAAATTTCGTTTCCCAAATGGAAAATCAATTGCTACATTTGGATATGTGTACGCAGTATGCGACTTAGAATAAAGCGTTTCATATTCAATGATTTGAGACGCTTGTAAGCTGAGAAGAAGATACCTTGGGGTAGAAAGATATGCTAGAGATCGTAGAAATGAACTAAAGGCACTATGCTGAAGTGGTAAGTAATCGTGTGAAATATATGTGATGTAGTAAGACTGCTTTATAGTCTAAAATTAGCCGTGATTTGTAGGAACCAAAACTAAAATAGACACATAAAGCTGGAATGCTAATACCAACTCAGAGGAGTTTAAAAGGCGACACGTGTTTCGGAAAAAACCTCGTCAGGCCAAATATTAATATTCCAAATGTGTGGAAAGATGTGTGAGTACTGGATTATATACACGACGGTGATGTGTGCGTCGTGAGGGCGGTGATGTGACGAGACGGGAAAGCTGCTAAAAAAACCTCTAAAAACTAACTTAATAAACAGGTTTAGCTTTGTTGTTGGAAACGTGTCTTGGGATAGAGCCTATATCGCACTTAAGATGAGGTGGCTAGGCGTGGCGCGTTAAAAAACTAATTAAGAAATGAGTGATGAGCAAAAGGCAACACTTTATGTTGTGTTTGGAAAAGCCTCTGTATGGCTGCTTGGAACCATAAGCTTTACACCATAAAAGAAAAAGGAAAGATAAAGCAACCGTGCGGGTGGTTAAAAGTAGAGAGCGCAGGTTGCTCGGTGAAAGATGCAAAGCGGTGCGAGAAAGATCCAACTTTGTACAACAAAGTACTTAGCGACAGCGGTGCTTGAATACATGGCGAGAAGAGAGATGCCAACGCCTGGGAGAGCAGAGTTGTGCTGCGCAGGGGCGTTGCTACGCGACAAGGGCAGATGAGTGCTAAGACGGGGGAAGGGTTAGAAACATGTGCTAAGGGTGTGAAACCAGATACACTCTGAATATGGGAGAGAACAGTTAAAAACTAACTGCGGTAGGGATAGTAGGGTACCACCAGTGCCGGGGATGAATGTGAGCCACAAGCCAAATGTGGGCCAAGGGTCGGTCGAATATAGACCATGTGAGCCTGTTAAGCTGAAGGTAATGAGTATCTTGTGGATGGACAGCTTAAAAGCGAAAGCGGCAAGGGTTACCACTACTGGGTTGAACACATGTTATGCTTATAAGATGTAATGTGGTAAAAAATATTATGCGGTTTTATGTGATGTATTGCCGATCCTGTCGGCCGTATGATGTGACTATCTCAACAAATATTAGAGTTAAACTCTAAATCCGTATTTTTGACAGACAAAGAAAACGTTTTTATAAAAAGATTTTTTTGGTTGAAAAAAATACTCTTCCAAACGAATAAACGAGTAGGAGAAGTGGATTTTTCACCAAGCGACCTGCGCTCTTTACCATTAACCACCCGCACGGTTGCTTTATCTTTCCTTTTCCTCTTTACAGTGTAAAGCCTATGTTTCCAAGCAGCCACACATAGGCTATTCCAAACACATCATAAAGTGTTACCTTTTGCTCATCACTCGTTCCTTAATTAGTCTTTTAACGCGCCACGCCTAGCCACCTCATCTTAAGTGCGTTATATGCTCTATCCCAAGGCACGTTTCCAACCTCTAAACCACAAAGCTAAACTTGTTTAATAAGTTAGCTCTTAGCAGCTCTTCTAGCAGCTTTCCCATCTCGTCACATCACCGCCCTCATGACGCACACGTCACCGTCCTGTATATAATCCATTACTCACACATCTCTCTGCACATTTTAATTTGGAATATTAATATTTGGCCTGACGAGGTCTTCCAAAACACGTGTCGCCTTTTAAACTCCTATGAGTTGGTACTAGCATTCCAGCTTTATGTGTCTATTTTAGTTTGGGTTTCTATGAGTCACGGCTAATTTTAGGCTATAAACCAGTCTTACCACATCACATATATTTCACACAATTACTTACCACTTTGGCATAGTGCCGTAGTTTATTTCTACGATCTTTAGCATATCTTTTTACCCCAAAGTACCTTCTTCTCAGCTTACAAGCGTCTCAAATTGTTGAATATGAAACGCTTTACTCTAAATCGCATACTGCGTACACATATCCAAATGGTCTTAGACACCCGTGAAACTGGGACCAAATACCTCCTAACGTGTCAGAGCAACCAGCTCATCATGACGCACCCACCGAAAAAGCTCAAATATTCACTGTTGAGCCGGCCTATCACCTCGACGGCGGCCAACCAAATACTTACGCCGCTACCGTGATACCAACTCCTCTGTACGTCCAACAGAAGAATCAGCGGCAAACCCGAGCTACGTTGAAAGACTGGAAAGTGAGTCTGTCTTTAAGAACACGGTGAAAGCTTTGGGGCCTTCTTTCACTAGCGTTGAGCCACTGTTGAGCTGGCCTATCACCTTGACAGTGGCCCATCGACTACTAACGCCGCTCAGAATCAGCAGCAGACCTGAGCTACTTTGAAAGACAGGAATGTGATTTTGTCTTTGAGAACATGGTTCCAGCTTCAGGGCCTTCTTCTACTAGCGTGGAAAACCATTATAGTCAAAGTATATTTTTGAAATAAAAAAAAATAATCTGCACATGAATTACAAAATTTACCAGGTGGGTGTTATAATTAGCGCCTGTTATAATTGGTAAAAGTTATAATAAACGCCTGTTATAATATGCTCCTGTTATAATTAGCACGGTGCCGTGGGGCTAAATCGCAGTGGGCACTTCTGCGCCATTGATGATTGCAAACTATTTTTTAAAATAAAAAAATTAGAAGGAAAAGAAGGTGAACATGAATTACAAATTTTATTCACGTTCTCTTTTTATATATTGTTGGCTCGGTGCCGCGGAAATCGCCATGTGAATAATGAAGGAATATCGATTTTTGTGAGAATGATAATATAAGTAGAAGAAGATAAAAAATAAATTACAAAATTTTTCCAACGTTCTTTAATTATAATTGTTATGGTGCTGTGGGGCCAAACCGCCGCATGGCGTTCTTGTGCAATATTTTTTTGAAAACGAAACTTTATTTTAATGTTTTAATGTTTTTTAATGTTTGCAAGAATTAAAAAAAAAACAAAACTTGAATGCCACCGGGAATCGACATTACTTAAAGGAGCACTGTCACAAATCAAATTCCTATAACGCCCAAACCGGACTGCTCCTTTAATACTGATACGATTCAGCTGAAATTTAAAAATGTTGTAGCCTTGTAGTGGAGCACTCTAAATACCAAAGTTGAGTTAGGGCCTGTTCACACCTGTTCCCAGTTCCCAGATCCCAGTTCCCAGATCCCAGAAACAGCAAAAACAAGTGTTCACACCTGTTTCCCGGATCCCAGATCCCAGTTCCCAGTTCCCAGAAAGACTTGGAGCGCTGCTCCAACTTCTGGGAAAGAATTAAGGGAAAGCGAGCTGTGAGGCGTCTTTGCGCATTATATCACACGCGCTCACTGCATACATACAGATTTTTTTACGTAATAATGTTGGTAATTATGTTAATTAAGGACACACACCAGCTGCACAATATTGATTTTTTTGCAAACTTCTTTTGCGCAATTGTTACAACGCGTTGTTCTTTTTTGCGCTGTTTCTTTAGGTGGGCGAACGAATATAGAACAAGAATTGTTGTTTTTTTCAACAAAAACATAGCTAACACGATATTTTTAAACAAATTTAAAGTTTTTCAGTTTTAAAAAGCTTATCTATATTATAAAAACGTTTTTAAAATATCGATTTATTTATAAATGTAACAAAATCTTACGTTTTACTAAAATAGATTTGATTTTTAGCATTTTTTTTTTGATTATTCGATTTATCACATTAAAATTCTTTTTTAAATTTTTTATTTCTGTTTTTAAGAATTATTTTGTACGTACGATTTTACAGTGCTTTGCACGAACGATTTTAATTATAACGTTCCGCTTCTGTTTTGTTTTGTTGCTTAAGCCAAGCTTGTGCAAAAATCGTTGTTTTTTTACACAAAACATTGCTAAAACATTTTTTTAAACAAATTTAAAAGTTTTATTTTTGTATAGTTTAAAAAACTAATTTATATTATCAAAACTATTGTAAAATATAAATTAATTCATAAAAGTAATAAATCTTTATGTTTTTTGAACTGAACTTAATTTTTTTTACAATTTTCATTTGATTATTCAATTTCGAACATTAAAAATTCATTTTTAATATTTTTTGTGTTTTAAACAAGTATTTTGTGCTGTTATGTACGGTCTGAACGGGCCGTTTCTGGGATCTGGGATCTGGGATCTAGGAACCGGGAACTGGGATCTGGGAACTGGAATCAGGTGTGAACGCGCCCTTAGGTAGGTTTGGTATTAAAGGAGCAGTCCGGTTCGAGCGTTATAGGAATTTGATTTGTGACAGTGTTCCTAGCACTGAATGTTGTTAGGTTAATGCCAGCAGTTAATTTCAAATCCATTTCCAAATACTTGAAATGGTTAAAATTAAAAATAAAAATAAAAATATACCAATTTATATTTGAAAACGTCTATTATTGTGCAGAAAGTATTAAAAAAGCATGAAAAAATTAGTTTCTGCCATATTATATGTTTTACCTATGTTTTTATATTAATATATTCATATAGAATAAATATTAGAGATTTTGTATAAGATTTTGGCCCATTTTATGTAAATTACATAATGAACTAATTCAGTTCACTACGTTTAAACAAGAATATATAACACAAAAGAATGTCCGACTATACACTAAATTTTTGACCAAAATTTTGCGAGAAAAGTTGCACTTTCAAATTCGTGTGCGATTTTTCTCGCAAAAATCCGCCATTTTCTACTAGTTTTCCCGCGCTGCGACTTTTAACACAGTGTTAGTTTTCTTGCAGTGGGGACTGCGACTTCTTTCGCAGTCTTTACTGCTTTATTCGCACTGTGATTATTTTTGCACTGCGAGTCTGGCTGCACAACAAAAAAAAAATAAAAACAAAGCGGAGCGAAAATTTTAGGTTTAATTTCCAACGTTTTAAATTTAAATAAAGCTATAGATTTGAAGTTTTTTACTCCATTGAAAATGACTACTGGCGTCTGTATTTTTTTTGTTGTGCAGCCAGACTCAGTGCGAAAATAATCGCAGTGCGACTAAAGCAGTATAGAGTGCAAAAGAAGTCGCAGTCTCCACTGCGAGAAAACTAACACTGTGTTAAAAATCGCAGCGCGGGAAAACTAGCAGAAAATGGCGGATTTTTGCGAGAAAAGTCGCACATGAATTCAAAAGTGCGACTTTTCTCGCAAAATTTTGGTCAAAAATGTAGTGTATAGTCGGACATTCTCTTGTCTTTTATATTCTTAGTTTAAATTCAAACGAAATTCAAAACGTTCAATGTCACTCCACATAGCTGTATGTTTTACCGACTTCAGGCCGCATAATAAAATTAATTCAAAATACGTTTTTGTTTTTTTTTAATTTTTTTATAATTATTCTGAATTCTGAAAAGAAGAATGTTCTAAATTTCAAAATTTACCCACGTTCTCTAATAATGGTTGGCGCGGCGCCGCGGGGCTAAATCGCCCCGTGGCGCGACCACAAGAGCATCGATCGATTTTAAAATTAAGTGAGCCCCCATATTACGTCGTTACTGTGACAGAATGAGTCACAATTATTATAAAATCAACGTGACTCTGACTCATTTTGTTTATATTAATTGTGTGTTAAGATATAAAAAGAGTCACAGTCACCAGTATTTTATGACGCTTCTGACTTATTTTGTCAGAGTAACGACGATTATTAAAAATCGCTGACGAAACGCGAAAACCGGCCGCATTTAAACCGTCATAAAAAAAAATCACCGTTCCAATCGTGCTAAAGTTTTTAGAGGAAACTCGGAGAACTATGAGCTAAAAGCATACTAAATGGCGTTTCTTACCTCTCCGTAATAAAAAAGTTTCGATTTTTTGAAGCACAGGTTTTTTTCGCCGTATTGGCCGTAGTAATGGCGTCATTCATGAACATTGTTTTAATAGTGTTAAATGATATTTAAAAGTCTAAGCTACACATTGATTTGGAAATGTTTTAATTTGTTCGGCCGTTCTTAAGATCTGACGTTTTAAAGTTTACGTTTTGTCGCCAGTCTCAATCAATTTAGAACAGACTATAATACCATGATAAATTTAAAAAGAAAATCTGTAATCACCTGTTAGAGTTTCCGATCCATAAATTGCAACTGTAAGATATTTTTTAATTACATTTTCCGCAATATTTGG